>JAKCPI010004285.1:0-142605 GCA_023213315.1 Euborellia annulipes | reverse complement strand
CATAACCTAGATATATTTTGTTGGATATTAATTTAAAATTTTCTTTTTATAAGAATTTCCAATAAAATAGACAGAGAAAAACTGAAATGGAAAGATTATTTTAAAACTTTAGAAATTTTCGACATTTTTGTCTTTGTTATTTATTTAAATTGTAATTATTTATTAAAATGATATGGATTTGTGTTAAATTTATTCTACTTCTTCTTCTTCTGTCCTCGCCTTATTCCCGTGATGCGGGGTCGGCGGAACCTCTCTTTTTCCCTCCAAACCTATCATGCCTTTTTGCGACAGGAAGAAATAAAACAGGCCGGCCCGTCGCACGGTCTGACGCCTGTTGAAAAGATGAAGGAAGAAGAGACAGACATAGTACATTTCTTTAATAAATTCAAACAACTAAATGGCATCAGTAGCCGAAAGGATTAAAAAAATTAATTATTGTTAATATTTTTATTTAAGATCTTTTTCGGCATCGGAGGCCATTTAGTTTAGCCATTGGATTGGTAACCAATTCAAATGAAATAAATTTTGTCGCATGAGACGGGATGCGAACCCTTTGGCCTCTTAGCACAAGAGGCAGAATCTCTACCACTGTGCAATGGCCCAAATGCATGTTTAATATTTACTTATTTTAATTTTAATTTTTAATATTTTTTATAAATGTATTGTATTATGCTGCTAACTTTCTTTAAACCTCAAATAGCTAATTATATATGAAAAAACTCTTCTTTTTTAAACTCGAAGGTTAAGCGTGTTCTTGTCTACTATATCGATGATTTGCTAGTTGACTAGAAGTGAAGCCCCCCGGCCCTTAAAAGACTTAATCTCAACCAAATAACGGGCAAAACGGGACATCGAGTAGATATATTATAATTTCAATCTTTATTTATGTATCAAATTATACTTATTTATGTTTCAAATGAAAATTACGTTCATATTTCTCTTAAGGTGAATAGGTAACTGAGAAAGAGAAGAAAAAAAATCCCTTTGTTTATCGAAACAGCTTTAAGCCTTTGTTGATTCTCGCATCGTTTGCTTTATAGCTTAGAATAAAAAAAAAAAAAGAATGTTAATACGTGCATGAGAAGCTGGCCTTTTCTTTCTTTAAAGGGTGTCCTCCACGGTGTGAACTAAGACCGCAAGGGTGAGAATCCCCCCCATTAAAAAAGAAAGGGTGTCAGCAGCAGCAGCAGCATCCCTGTCTCTTATATGTAATGATGATGGGCTGCAGGTTTCGCAAAACCTGTACGGTAACGACTTACATCCGCTTGCAAATCTAATATCCCTCCCCCCCCTTCATCCCTTATTTCAGAGCCAAAATACAATTTTTGAAATTCTATATTAATGGATGTGATGCTACAGAAGGAAGCTGCGTTGTTTAGATTTGCCCTTTATGTCGTTTGACATGACGTGCAGGTTAGGGTGGCGTTTATCGACAAAGCAGTCACTTGGGTGTTTTTTCGGAATGACCACCTCATGATTAAATCGTCAATATCTATGCAAAAACGTAACGGGAATGACTAGAGGAAATTATGTTTTTTTAAATTAATTCAAAGAGTTCGATTTTAGATTATTCGTTCTTTATCTAACAAGAGTTCATGAAGGAAATTTGAATACCGACCGACTGGTGCTAAAGATTTCACTTATGTTAAGCTTAACCGGATGTGGTCAGATGTCCATCGGGGAACATGTGGTTACAATGTTTAAGCCTTTTTTTAATTTTTTTTTTTATAAATAATACACTACCTCTAAATATTCAAATAGTGAAAAGTGTAATTATATTTTTTAATCAGAAGGCTCTGCGTTCCATCTTTTCCTATGGAAGAAATCTGAACAAATTTTCAATAACTTAAGATTTTAAAATGAAAATAATTTTAATGTAATCCTTAGAAGGTACAGAAGATCGATGTCCAGATAAAATAAAACACAAAGACAGAGCAGTAATTTCCCCAGTAAAAATGATTAAAAATGACCGAGGGATCTACACGCCCGCAGCAGGTCTCCATAGTGAACCTTGAGGGACACACAGGGATACAGAAGCCCACACCAGGGACACACTCAGTAGATCGAAGGTGACCAGAAGAAAAATGTGTGTTCCTGGTGCGGGCGTGTGGATCCCTCTATCATTTTTAATCATTTTAATTCAAATTTTAAATTAAATCGGAAACCTTCATTCATCAATGAACCTTGTAGCAAAGATAAAAATAGGCGTACTTGGGGTGTTTATTTAGTGTATAACCTCTTTTCTTATAAAATTATAAGCGAAGTATTAATTCAAACAAGATCTGTGTCTTTTTTTATATAATAGACTAAAATAAAAACAAAAAAATGCGAAACATTAAATTAATTGTAAAATTTTGATTTGTATTCAGAACAAAAAAAAAAATGATGCGCTGTGTGATGTCTTTCAGGCCCTTCTTTCGTTTTGGAGACGGAGCTGATACGGTTGGTGTGACGTAAGATAAAAATATATTCTATAATCTGATTTTGTTAACTTTTTGTTACTTTTAAACGGTCTGAAAATTTGACGATTAGTAGAAATATAAATGGACATTAGAGTTTGGAGACATGCTATTTCACTAAAAGTGTTGCGAGTCTTGATTTAGCCTAATTTACACTTGAGAGCAAAAAAATCGAGCCACCTACACTGTTTTCTAAAACTTTACTTATTTCAGGTTCTATGAAAAAAGGTATATTTTGTGAAATTTATTCCAGTTAAATAATAAAAAAAATTTTGTTAAAATATACACAACAAATTTTTAGATAAATTTTGAATAAATAAAAAAATTATAATGGAGATATGGAGATATCAGCCAAATTGGAATGCTCTAGGGGGATTCAATAAAACTCCCAGAATAATAAAAATAATAATAAATTCCTAATTCTATATATTTCATATTTAGGGTAGAGAAAGTAAATATTCTTTATCTAAAATAACAAAATTTGCTTATGTTCGTAAATTTTGTAACATCAATTTGTATACAATTTTTATTTATTTATTTCCCCTCCCCCCCCCCCCCCCCAAACTGTAATAAATTCCACAAAATATACATACCTCTTCTACTCCAATTGAATAACCTGAAATAAGTGAAGTTTTAGATAAAAAGAGTAGGTGGGTCGATTTTTTTGCTCTCAAATGTACAGAGCAGACATTTTGGTTCTCATTTGTTGTGTGTGAATGTCTGATTGGTATCAATACATTTCCTAGACTCAACTAATAATCTTACTTGTCTGCCTATGCCTGTCTTCTAAAAAATTATGTTTTAATATAATATTATCTCATAATTAGCCCTCTAATATATTTTAATTTTTTATAATTGATAAAGAATTAAAAAACGATATTCTCTCCACCATTAAAAAAAATGCAACCATCGATTAATAAAAAATATAGGCTATATTTAGTAAATACATAAATAATGAAGAAAGGAGGTGTTAGCAATTTAATTTTGGCTAAGCGTTTTATTATTATTTTTTTTTTTTTCAATAATTAATTATATAAATTAAAAAATATTAAATGGAAAAAACATAATCAGTTAGAGATCAAAAGCATTCCAAAAAAAATGTGCAAGGTGTGGAAAAACTAAAGAGTATATGTTCATATTATAATAAAAAATGATACAAAAATATGTTAAAAAAAAAGGGTCAAAAAGACAAGAACACAAATAATAGAAAAATTTGGATCATTTTAAAGATAAGATTTTTAAGATAGTAGATACTTTATGTGCTGCGGCATAAATTTTTTTAAAATAATTATTGTATTATTGTATTAATGTGTTTGCTATCTGTATTATTTTATTAATGTTTTTGCTATCTGTATTGTTTTTGCTATTTGTATTATTGTATTAATCTGAAAACGTTCCTGGAACTTTGCAGTTATCCACCATCACTTGAGTATTCGATTCGAAATAACCCTATTTATTCCGAGCATATGTGCATATTTTTCTTTTTTGAAGAATGCACAACCCGTTTTGCCAATTTTTAATCAAAACAACTTTATTTTACATGTATATTTTAACATTTTTTTAAAGAAAATATTTTTGTGTAGTTGCTTTTAAAGTCCAATTTATGTGACAAAAATTAAAAATTATTTTTAGTTTTTTCAAACGTTTGCGCTTTACAGAGTAGAAATGTAAAAGATCAACATTTTAACCTCAATTTTTCCCTGATTTCTTCTTTAAAATATGCGCCATTTACTTGTTGAGATGCAGAAAGATCATTTTCTGCGTTCATGTCCTTAAACGAAAAAATTTTAGGAAAATTGATTGTTGTGCATTGATATAAAATAAAAATATATTATAAAATGCGACTTAATTTGTGATAGGGCATATTTTTACTGTTTTTTGTGCATATTTGGTCATTTTATAGTGCATTAATGCATGCATATTTTGCGGTTTGATTGTGCATGAACATCCGGGCTCTAATAATTCCATACTGAGCAATAGTTTTTAATTATGAATCATTAATGTGGAGAGACATCTGATGAGTTCAAAATGATCAGGAGGCAGTGTATCGCCTAGAGAAAAAAGTTATGGATGAGGAGGGAGGGTAGGTGGTGAAAATCCTCTTATATTAATAAAATACTGAATATAACCGAAACGTGGACTGAAACATCATTGGTTTACAAGAATATTCTCATTTTTATTTTATCCTTCAATAATGATTTCTTTCAAATAAAATCACTCTTAAATTTTATATTTATTTTTTCATTGAATGAATATATTAAATATTCATTCCAATAAAAAAAAAATTAATAATTCAATAATTTGAATCATTCGGAAAGAATAATCAAATTATTTTATTCCTTCGAGAATAAGAAAAAAAAAACGATAAGAACCATCTCTTTTCCTTTTTTTCTCATTTTAATTAAATTTTAATAATTCAAAAATGCTGGAAAAGATGACGTCATAAATCGAACGTTGGTTCTCACTGTAGGCCAAAAAAATTTTTGATAATTGAGAGAAAAATGGTATGATTACATATACTTGATAAGAATAATTGTATGAAAAATTGGAGATTTGAAGCGTGTAATATGCGAAGTAAAAATCTGGTGTGACTGGTCGCACAGCACTCAACTTTCTTATACCATCGGTAATCGAAAGTTGTGTTCTTTGCTTGTCACACCAGATTTTTTGTGTCGACATATATTTAGTTTTTTTTTTTTTTTTATAAAAAAACACTCACACTTTTCCCATTCACACACACTCTTTTCGGCAACTCAGACCATATAAGACTTTATACGATAACCGTTATTGAATATACTAGGTATATTTTCTGTCTTTTCAATTTTTTAGATTTTTTTAAAATTCCTTCTAACGATTTTGATTAAAATTCAAAAATCAATTATTTTTTAGATGCTCTTTAAAATGTATATTCTCATTTTGCCATTGAAATTTCCTGAAGACTACTTTACTCTTGATTTCATAGGAAAGATAGGAGAAATGGTTGCTATGGTAACAAAATAGAAATATTTTTCTATGTTTATGAATTCTATCTAATGTAGGTCCTATCGGAAACTAAATATATATCGACACAAAAAATTTGGTGTGATTAAGCACAGAACATATCTATCACCGGAGGTAAGAGAAAATTGTGTGCTGTGCGACCAGTCACACCAGATTTTTTATCAAAAATTTATTTTTTTGTATTAAAAGTTATTAGATTTTATTTTAATTAGGCTATAATAGAGAGTAACTTGTATTTAGACATCCCAATCCATCTGAATTTCGTTGCATTTTCGAATTAGGCCAATAAAAAGGACCGATTTACCGGATTATCGGTCGCTCCTTCTATTCATTCAAATAAATTCTCAAGGAAGTCACCCTCCATTTTATCTTTCCTTTGTAATTTCTCTTCTTAAAATTGCGCAATAAATTGTTTTGTAAGATGTCAATAATAAAAAGATAGGATTAAATCTTCGAATGCAATTAACCTCCACCTACTAGATAAACACATAAAGGAAAAGTTCAATGACCCCTTTGGTCCTGGGGATAGAATTTTTTTTTTCTATCTTGTCTATCTGACCATCCGGTCGCCCATCTGGCGTTCCGTCCCATCCGAGCACATCTTGTCCCGTGGGAGCCAAAGGGGACGAAACAAGCCAAGAAGAAGAAGCTAGATGGAATATTGGTCATATATCCCTTTAGCAAACCTGGAGTTGGCTGCAAAGAATCTTCAAGGATATCCTGACCTAAATAACATGGGTCGCCGCCCATCGCCATGTCGAAGGTCAATGCATGTCTGATCCGAGTCCATCTCCTCCTCTCCTAGAGCTTTTGCATTCAAACGGGTTATTGGAGTCCAGGAGCCAATCCGGCTCGTTTATTCTGCACACGAGAATAGTCAAAGGATATTATTTGCAATTCAATATTAATTAATATATGATTAAACAAAAAAATATGGTGCCACCAGTCACAAGGCATCTTTTTTTCTTCTTAATTTTTTTCGCTTTCTTTGTTTTTATTTACGGTCTTTTCTTGGCATCTTGTAACTATTTTTTCTAAATTAATTGGTGCAATATTCAATTCACCCAAAATTTCCTTTGCTTATAACTGGAAGGGAATGTCTGACAAGTGGCGCCCAAGAAGCGAGACATATATCTCTATGCTACAGCTCAGGGGCTAAATATAATATTATAGAATAGCTACTATCTGGGCCGATTTAAGGCGCGTCTCGGGGGGCTAATTTTGGGAGATTGCGGCCACAATTTTGAAGCTATCGACCTCAAATTTTTTTTAAATTAAAGGTATTTAAAATATCTACAACTTATAGAAGCCCTCCCTTTTTGATTTTCGAAAAAATAATTTTTTTTTTTAGATTAATCGCATTAAATAAAAGATATTTAAAAAAAATTCGCTCTATAACTTACAGATAATTAAATTAGTAATCATTGTGTTAAAGAATAATTAATTTTTACACTTAATTAATTAGCTGGAATCTTTAAAATGAAATGGAATAAATCCCTTGTATCCCTATGGGAAAAACTAACGCCATCTCTTGCCGCCCAGAGTAACTCTGTAGTCAATCGTCTTCTAACGGCTTTTCGAGACGCGCACCTTAAGCCCTTAGCAGCGAGAAGGCCAGAAATGTAGCAGAGAGATTCAACTATTTCTTTTAGAATTTTTTTGTGTCGACATAGTGGGTATATGGGACAGCCCACATGAAAAGGTACCAAATCTTCACAGGGCTAAATTTTCAGGAGAGCTGATTTACTAAATGAGTTCAAAAAAATCGATTTTTTTATTGTCTACTGATTCCGATTCTATAGTTGTTCATCTTATATGATGAAATATTCAAATCGATGTATTTTATATAAAAAAATTGAAAAAACAAGACAAAGGTGGGATAAGAGAAAAGGGACCAAATAAACTTTAAACTTAAATACACTATCCTGAAGATGATCCATACCAGCACCGAAACGTCATCTGAGAAGAATTAAGTCCTTACTACATGATTCAAGGCAATATTTTCAAAAAAAAAAAAAATTTGGGAGGATAAAAGAAGAAAGCCAAATCAGCGCTGAAATTCGAATAGGTGACCTCCGAGTGACAAGACTGTAGAACGCCACCTGTATAGAATTCTATCACATATAAATGTATATAATTATATCTAATGGCAACAGCAGCCGCAAGGACTATAAAGAAAATTTAAAAATGAATAATAAAAAAAATTCCATTCGATTAAAAATTTCAAAATCTATCATATAAATGTTAAGAAATATTTCAGAATCAGAGAATGGAAATATGTTTTCTTTATATAATAAATTTAAAAAATTTCATTAAATTGACTCAAATCAATCTGTGAGGATGTATCTTATGAAATTAGAAACGCTATCAAATAATCATCTGCCGATATATTTAACTTTTTACCCTTTTTTTTCTTTTTTACTTCATTTAATGTAGTTTAATTTAAAACATGTTTTTTTTTCCACTTGTTTATTCATTTAGAAAAGTTTTTTTATTTTTTTTTTTAAGGACTAAATTAATGACTGAAAAAGATTTTTAAAAAGGTTAGTAGATTAAGAGGTGTGTGTTCTTTTTGGGTTAAAAAAAAAAAAAAAAACAAAGTGAGAATGTTTTTAACGTTTAAGGGTTAATTTGCGGTTTTGATGGTCAGTTGGAGGATGAGCAAGGGTGGCTGGACTCTAAAGGGAGTGAGAGAGAGCGTAAAAAAAAAAAGGGAAGATAAATTCAAATTAGAGAGGATTTTTGTCGTTAAAAAAAAAAAAAAAGAGAGAGAGAGTGAGTGAAAAAAAAAGCATTTTAGAGTGGACTTTTGGCGCAAAAAGGAAGCCAATCTGAAATGAATAATTCAATTAGCAAAACACTTTTCAAAACACTCCACAGACAATTGAAATAAAAAAAAATCTTATTTTTTTTCTCTTTCTCTCTCTTGGAAAATTTATTATGGAGATTTTCTAAAATGAATGTTAAAAATGAGAAAATTGTATATTTAAAATTCAACTTTAATTCAATTAGGGGTTTATTATTAATGAAAAGAAGCGAAATGACTTGAAAAGAAAAGAAAATGCTTTTAAAAAGAATATCTTTTTAATATTTAGAGAGAGAGAAAAAAAAATTTTATTAATTTGCACATTGAATTATAAATCTCTAGCTACGAATACGTAAATTTCCATCATTACCTTTTTATTCTTTATCCATTTTGAACCATTAAATTAATCACTTCAAGGGTTTTACTCATGTTGTTCAAGGACCTATTTAATTATACTTGAAATTAAATATATAGATCCTACATATATATGTAGCCTATATATATCCCTAACTTACAAAGCTTAATTTTTTTTTTTTGTTTAATTAAAAAGGGAATCTTTAATAAAAAGACCAGATTATTTATTTATTTATTTAATTCTTTCTTCCGTCTTAAGTGTGAATCTTTGAATATTTAAAATTCTCACTAATAACATGTTAGAAGAATATTTTTTTTTTTTACTTTATTATTAAGAACTTTTATTAAAATATCTAAATAATTTTGAAGGTTTGTATTTATTTATTCTCTAAGAAGATTTTAGTTTCTTTTCTTAATTGTTTTTAAGTTTGTAATTATTTCTCAGTTTGTAAAATATTAATTCTTCATCAATTGACCAAGATATTAAATGAAGATGAAGATGGTGTGTCTGTTCGCTTACCTTCAGTAATTGAAAGTTTTGATCTGTTCTATTCTTGTAACACCAGATTTTTTAATAATCTTTTTTTTTTCTTAAAATGGCCTTGGCAAGGACACCATTTGGCTAGCCTAGGTGACCAACTACCCATAAGACAAATTAATTACAACCAAAATAAAATAAAAACAAGTAAAGTAGAAAATACCTGGTAATAACTAATTGTTTATTAAATCAAATAAACTGCCTATTGATGTTTTGTAGAACGGCGTTGTAAGAGTAGGTGTACAGTGAGGGACAATATTAAGTCCCACCCATGCGTTTTCTACTTGTGATTATTTCATTGTTTTTAAAAAATATTATATATTTTTTAATGGAAACTTTCCTGGTTCAAATCTAGAAAATTTCCAATAAAGATTTTCATTTTCTTTTATAAAAACAATGAAATAATGACCTTCACTGTACATTCTAACGTATTTATTTGGAGGGTTTTTATTCTTGTATAAAATAAAAAAAACATCCTGAGACAGGCAAATTGACACAGAATGTTTAGGCGTAGTATATCTTATTAAGAAAATTAAGAGGAAGCTTTTTCCAACTATTTTAAGATTTTAAAAAGTTTCGTATTTCATTTCTTACGAAGGACTCTTCTCCTTTCTCCTCTTGTATTTCTCTCTTCATTATATCTGTAGCATATATAAAATTTTTAATGGCGCTTCGGTTTTCATCAGTTCGTTTGATATTTTAACAAGAAAGATTAAAGAGGGGAATTTGCATGTTTTTCTTTTAAATATATTTTTTACAAAAATAGAATTCCAAAAGAGGAAAAACAAAAAAAAGGAAAAATTTTTACTTACCAAGTATATGTTTAACAATATAAAAATTTGGTGATGGCCAACACAACTTTCTCTTGACTGCCTTCGGTAATCGAAAGTTGTGTTCTGTGCTCAGTCACACCAGCTTTTTTTGTGTCGACTTAGATTTAGTTTCCGCCGATATATTAACATTCAAGATGTAAAATTTATAAACATGGGAAAATATTTATATTTTATTACCATAGCAACTATTTCTCCTATCTCTCCTATGAAGTACAAGACTAAAGTGTGCTTCAAATAATTTCAAGAGCAAAATGAGTACATAGCCTACATTTTAAAGAGCATCTAAAAAATAATTTGTGTATGAATTTTAAAATCGTTGCAGCGAATTTTGAGAAAAACGTAAAAAACTGAGTAAGTGCATCAGTAAAGTACCATTCCTGGGTACAGGGAGGGACAATATTAAGTCCCACCCATGCGTTTTCTACTTGTGATTATTTCATTTTTTTTTTTTTAATATTATATATTTTTTAATGTAAGCTTTCATAGTCACAATTATAAAACGCATGGGTGGGACTTAATATTGTCCATCACTGTACATGGGTAACCCTGATTTCAAAAATGCAATCAGTGTCACTCCATCGGCTCTAGTTTTAGAGATATCGAGAAAATTAAATTTTAATAGAAAATGTGCTCTAAAGTGGCTCTTATTTTGAACTTTCTACATCTTTTTTAAGGCGTTACCCCTTAAAAATATGAAGATTGTTGAAACACATAGAAATATATAGTTTCAGCCTAATCGGAGGGCGCTTAATAGAGCAAAACAAGGCTAAAAGTTTAGAAAAATCGAATTTTTTCAGTGTTCAACTTTGGACACTCCTAATAGACTTTTTACCATTTCTGAATGCGGAAAACATTTATTTTCGATATTCTATAGTTCTTTAGCTTTCAAAATATCATCTACACATATCTCCAATTATAAAATTTCTATGTAAAAAGAATAAAAGAATGGCAGTTAGATATATTTCATTTATTAGGCCCTCTAAGCTGACGTTTCGGTCTTGTTTAAAACCATTAAAACCTCTCTCATCCTATATATATATATATCATGTAAATTAAAATATAGAAAATTATATACATCTATTATACATGCCCGCAAGCTCTGAGGATGGTCTTAACCAAGACCGAAACGTCAGAATTTAGGACCTAATAAATGAAATATATTTAGCTGCCATTCTTTATTTTTTACATAGTAATGATTATCCAGCAATCAAATTTATAAAAATTAGCGAAATTGATTTTGGCTGAGCCTTTCTTAACAGTTTTTTTTTTTTTTTTTCTCATTCACACTCACACACACATTCACACACTCTTGTCGGCAACTTAGGCCATTTAAGACTTCAAACGATACTCGTATGTTTTAATATTTCTATTGGGGGTCCTGGCATTCTTATTTAAGCCATTTGGTATCCAAATGGTTTAAATAAAATCATCTGACTGCCTGGGGTCCGAACCCGCGACCTTTGGTATACGAGGTTAGCACGCTGACCCCGAGGGCTCTTAACAGTTATAAAGAAGCTAAGAAGAGTTGGGATATCTTGAGCAGAGGACACTATTATTATAATTATAATAACTATTATATCAGAAAGGCTTATTCAATTTTTAATTGATTATGTTAAAAAAGAAGTAATAATTTTCTGACAGCTTGCTACAAAAACACTCGTTATTATTTCACTGTGGTAATAATTTATAATCCACTAATATTCAATTCTCACCTCCCTCTCTATTCTCTATTGAGCAGATCAATCACCGGTAAGAAAAACATTTGGTGACAGGGAAAGAGAGAGAGGTCACAGGTGACTCTACATAAGCACATAATATTTGCTATTAAATAGTTATGTACACTACCTATTCGGAATTTTATTAAAAATTAACACTACATATGTTTAGAAGGCCTATTGTAAATAAACATAATGAAAAATTTTAGAAATTTTCTTATCTTCTAGCCATCTGGAAGAAGCAAGCTAGAAAATAATTTATTATAATTAGCTGCTTAATTAGCGAAAAAGTTTCTTTTTTTTCATAACGACGTGTATTTCCATCAATTAAATATTTAACGAGCGTTGAATTAAAAACTTGTTAATTGAAATTATATTTTGTAATAATATCTCAACGAAGTTAAGAGATATTAAAAAAAAATAAAATTAAAAATTTTAATTTCTCATACTACTATAATAATTAAATAGAAAAGTTTAATTATTGATTGTCTAAAATACGTATGTTGATTTGAAATTGATTCTTCAATATTGAAAAATCTGGTGTGACTGGCCACACAGCACACCTTCGGTAATCGAAAGTTGTGTACACTGCCACATCGGATTTTTTTGTGTCGAGATATATTTAAATCTCTTGAATATAGGAAGATTTATTTGTATTTCCTTTATGCCTAAAATAATGCAGTACTTATTAAAACAATATTTGTTATATTATTTGATAATATTTTAATAAGCCACCATTACCTTGGCCAAACTACAAATAAATCTTCCTATATTCAAGAGATTTAAATGAAAAATTGTACAATTCCACATTTAGTCGAGATATGTTTAGTTTCCCATAGCACCTTAATTTCGAACTTGCATTTTAAATGTTGACTGCCTGAAATAAACTAGGGTTATTTTTCAAAATTTTAATCTCATATTTGGACATTTTATACACAATAGAGAATCCTAAATAAATACAAAATTTCATTAGAATTGGAAAAAAAAAATTAAATGCGTAAAAAGTTCCAAACCCCCTTTTGAATCGAAATTAACATGCAAATCCCCATATGAGGATTTAACATTGGCACTATGGAAGGAAGAGGCGGAAAATGAATTTGAAATACATCAGTAAATATCAATAGTACTTCAAACAATTTTCACAAAAAATTTTACTGATATACTTTTTAAAGGACATCTAAAAATAGCTGATTTATGTATTTTAATCAAAATCATTATAGCCAATTTTGAGAAAATTAAAAAAAAAAAAACTGAAAAAGTACATCAGTAAAATACTAGTACTTTTTGCCCGACTTTGTTCAAAAGCGTATTTTCACGCCTCAGGATGGTGTCTAATTTAAATATAAAATTTCAACCTCGTAGCTCATTTCCTTTATGCTTAAAAAATCAGTATCAAACCACTCAACTTCCCCTACCACTTAACCAAATTTGTCCGAGTGAAATTTCTCCTGCTGATGAAAAATCAAATCAAATATCTAAGGCGACCACGAGTTACCCGTATTAAGAGTGACATTTTTTCCCTTTCTCAGTCCGGGTTTCTTCTCTCGGTTGCTTTTTACAATAATTCCGAATCCGAAATAAAAATTTTAGTAAAAAAAGAAGGCGAACGATTGAAGATTAAAAGTTTTTTTTAAATTTATTTATTTATTATTTTTTTTGTTTTTTATTAATTGGTTTTTTGGAAGTTCAATTTCCATTGCTTGCTTTACAACATGAATAGCATAGAAAATTAAATTATGAACATGGTTTGCAACTAGAAGCTCACGAGCCGCAGCCTCGAAACAGGAAAAGCAGCATCGATGAGAAACAAAAGAAAAATTCCCCTATTTAGTAGAAACTTTATTTTTGATAATGCCTAAAATACGAATAGAACAAATAAAATTATTTTTATTTCAATCATTCAAATTTGAAAAAATATTTGTGTATTTTAATAAAAGAAAGAAGGAAGGCGATCACGAGCTGTCCGAGCTGGGACAGGCAGTCCTTCTGTTTTTTTAACAGGCGTGAGACCGTACGATGGGCCGGCCTGTTCTATCCTTCTCGGTCGCAAAAACGCATAATAGGATTGGAGGGAAATAGTGAGGTTCGCCGACCCCGCAGCGCGGAAATAAGGCGAGAAGAATGAAAGAAAGAAGATTTTATACAAAAATGTATAAAGTACATACAAGCTGCGTGAACCGCCAAAAAAATGGAAATCCTGGTTCGACTCTCATTCTAAAGAAATTTAAATGAGTTTGAATTTGATTGGAAATATCCCTGCCGATTAATTGACTATCTTTATACAAGAAACAGCTCTTATGTTAAGCTATTATAAGTAGGAACCGACCGAATATTCGGTTTCGGTCAGTTTCGGCCAAAAATCATGGTTTCGGCCGTAGTTTCGGTTTCGGCCAAAAAGTAGCCGAAACTTTCGGCCGGCCGAAACTTGAGTCTTAAAAAAAAAAGGTCAAATGATTTGCGCTTGAAGGAGAAAAAAAGGAAAAAAAAATTTTTGTCTCCCTAAAAAAAAGGTAAAATGATTTTCACGGAGGGGAAAAAAATTTCAAAAAAAAAAAATATAAATTTTTTTATAGGAAATACAAGTTTCGGTTACGGTTTCGGCCGAAACTAAGGTTGAGGCCGAATATTCGGTTTCGGCTGAAAATCTTGTTTCGGTCGGACCCTAATTATAAGGCGTTTGGGTACTTCCCAATTAGTTAAGTTATAGGCCTGAATTAACTTCCATTTTTTATTAAAATCATATTTTTAACTTTCACTTGACCATCTATAAATCTATAAAATGTCTCTCTATAAATTCTCTTGACTATCCATAAATGTAATATCACTATCAAGAGAAGAACTATTGCGATATTGTCAAAATGCGAATAACGTGGTGGGTTCGGTTCAAGGCATGAAGGAAATGAGCTACGAGGCTGAAATTTTATTTTTAAGTTAGATATTATATCCTCTCGAATAGTTAAAATAAGCTTTTGAACAAAATCGACCAAAAAGTACTAGTACTTTTTTTCGATGTTCTCAAAATTGGCTTTAACGATTTTGATTAAAATTCATAAATCAATTATTTTTTAAATGCTCTTTAAAAAGAATATCAGAAAAATTTTTCTTGAAAATTATTTGAAGTACATTTTAGTGATATGAAAGCATTCGTAGCTCAGCGCCATCTATGAAACGGGCGGTCAAATTTGGAAAGGTGCTAAATATCACAAAAAATCTGGTGTGACAAGCACAGTACACAACTTTCAATTAACGAAGCAAGAGAAAGTTGTGTGCTGTGCGACCAGTCCCACCAGATTTTTTATTTTAATTAATAATTTTAAGTTTTGATATAAAAGGACAAACCAACGGATGGTCTTTTCTATGATAGCCCTAACATATGATTAAAAAATCTGGTGTGACTGGCGCACAGCACACAACTTTCTCTTACCCTTCGGTAAGAGAAAGTTGTGCACCGTGCTGGTCACACCAGATTTTGTGTCGAGATATATTTAGTTTCCGATAGCACCTTAGTTTCAAACTTGCATTTTAAATGTTGACTGCTTCAAATAAACTATGGTTATTTTTCAAAATTTTAATCTCATATTTGGACATTTTATACACAATATAGAATCGTAAATAAATACAAAATTTCATAAGAATTGGAAAAAATTTTAAATGCCTAAAAAGTTCTAAGGGGACCCCTTTTGAATCGAAATTAACATACAAATCCCTATAGGAAATTAACATTAGGCCTATGAGAGAAGGCGGAGAGACAGGCGATAATGTTTGCAAGTGAGAGAGAGAAAGATATATATGTTTTCTCCTAAGCAATTAAAGACAAAAATAAAATAAAAATAAATGGGAATTTAAATAATAATTGATTTTTAATCTAATAAAAAGAAAAGATTTAAATTCGGTTACCATGGCAACCATTTCTATCTTTCCTATGAAGAACAAGAGTAAAGTGGTCTTCAGAAGATTTCAACGGCAAAATGAGAATATACATTTTAAAGAGCATCTAAAAAATAGTTGATTTATGAATTTTAAAAAAAATCCTTGGAGGAATTTTGAGAAAATCGAAAAAAACTGAAAAAAGTACATCAGTAAAGTACTAGTACTTTTTGGCCGATTTTGTTCAAAAGCTTATTTTGAGATTCTTCAAAGGTACTTAAGTTAAATATAAAATTTCAATCCGGTAGCTCAATTCCTTCATGCTAAAAATTGTTACACACACACAGACACACAGACACACACACACACACACACGAGAGACCAATTTGCGGGACCCACTTTTTTGACTCAGGGGACCTCAAAACATGTATATCCATCAAAATCTCGACATCGAATTTTTGACATGATCGCAATACTTTCTCTCCTATATATTTCATATATATGGTACGAGAAAGTAAAAAGAAATAATATTTAATTTGTATACATAACAAAACATAAAAGCATAATTGGACCCTGTTACGCATTAGTGTGTCAAGCGCCAGCTACCGAGTTTTGAGAAAATTACTAGGGCATATTTCATAAAAATTACTATTAATTATAGCATTCGAAACAATATTCCGTGCTTAACTCAATTTTTAATTTTTTTGGACGTTTGACACGCTAATGCATAACAGGGTCCAAATAAGTAAACAAGTGCAATAATTTCATAAATATTTATATTGACGGGGGGTTAAATAAATTCTTAGGTTAGATATAATTCATTTAGGCTTATTCAGAGAATATGTATAATTAAATGAAAGAATCAACGTCAACTCCCTTCTCAAGGGAGGAGGCTTAGGAGAGTTTGTCCCCTGGGCGAATGAATGTCTCTCTCTCTCTCTCTCTCTCTTGACCATCTATCTCTACGACTGGACTATGCTGTTAAGGGGACTCTATTTTTGAAGCCGTTAGTTCTCTCTAGTCGCTATGACAACGACACTTGCAAAAGGGGTTGATATTTATAAGTCATATATCAGAGACATGAATTATGAATTCTATAGATGTTTGATCAAGGATTATAGTTTATAAAAAAAAAAAAAAACTTATTTATATCCATATGTCTATTTTTACTTCCTCTTACCTCTATATATATGTTAATATATAGAGAGAGAAAATATTGGATTCATGTCAAAAATTCGATGTCGGGATTTTGACGGATATACACGTTTTGAGGTCCCCTGAATCAAAAAAAGTGGTTTTCGCGACATGGTCTGTCTGTCGTCTGTGAACAAAATATCTCAAGAACGAAAAAACCTAGGAGGTTGAAATTTTATATTTAACTTAGGCACCCCTATGGGACGTAACACGAAGCTTTTGAACAAAATCGACCAAAGAGTACTAGTACTTTACTGATGCACTTTTTCAGTTTTTTTCGATTTTCTCAAAATTCGCTTCAACGATTTTTTTTTTTAATTCAAAAATCAATTATTTTTTAGATTCTTTTTAAAATGTATATTCTCATTTTGTCAGTGAAATCTTCTGTAGACCACTTTACTCTTGTACTCCATAGAAAAGATAGGAAAAATGGTTGCCATGGTAACAAAATATAAATATATAAATTTTACATCTTGAAAATCGGAATGTCGGAAACTAAATATATGTCGACACAAAAAATCTGGTGTGACAAGCACACCTTCTGTAATCGAAAGTTGTGTGCTGTGTGCCAATCACACCAGATTTTTTTTAATTAAAAGCATTATTTGTGATGCGGAAAGTGAAAAGGGACCTCTTGTCGGAAATTTCTCAAATTGAGCTATTGATATTTGATTGTAGAGGATAATTTCCTGATCATTTCAAGACCAACAATTAAAAAAAAGTCAATTTAAGGGGGTGCTGATTTTGAAAGTTTGCCGCCTCAATTTCGAAACTATTGACCTCTATTTTTTTTTTTTTAATTAAAGCTATTTAAATTATCTACAAGTTATAGAAGCCCTTTAGGGGCCTTCGCCCATGGACCCCCCTTCAGCTGGCTGCCATGGTAACAGAATATGTAAATATTTTCAGATGTTTATAAATTTTACATCTTCAAATTCAAATGTATCATACTGTCGAACATAAATATATGTCGACACAAAAAATCTGGTGTGATAAGCACAGATAGGGATGAAACGATACGAGTAAATACAAGTACTTACTCGATACTTTTCTTTCGATACCAAGTACTTTTAGAATCGATACTTTGGAATCGAGTACCAAGTAGGTATCGGTCAAAAATACTCGTATCGATACTCGGTCCTCGTAAGCGATGATTAGTTAGCCCGAAAGAACATTTACGTCCATTTGTTCTTGTTTACAATCGAATGGTTTCTACCACTGTATTTTAATTTTTATTATAGAAGTGTTTAACAGGGAAACACATTGGAAAATTATTAT
The DNA here is from genome assembly GCA_023213315.1 of Euborellia annulipes. NCBI lineage: Eukaryota > Metazoa > Arthropoda > Insecta > Dermaptera > Anisolabididae > Euborellia > Euborellia annulipes. The sequence goes on along the minus strand of JAKCPI010004285.1, from coordinate 124,561 downwards.
TTTTGGATAGTACCGCTAAAACTGAATTTTTTTTTTGGTCGTCGTTTTTTTTTTCTCAAGAACTTAATGTTTTATGCCTGTGGAGATTTAATCAAGATTCTCAGAGACTTTGCAGCCTGGAGATTAAATAAAAAATCTTTTATTTATTATAATTTCTATTTGTCGACGTTTCGGACTCCAATCACGACCTTCATCAGGGCAAATATTATCATTTATACACGATTTTAGGTATTTTAACATGTTAATATTCATTGCAATTAAAAATATACAATTTCTTTTGACTTTGATATGTACAAAAATATTATCATATACTTGCTACTCGGAGGTCTCCGATGTTGAAGGTCGTGATTGGCGACCGAAACGTCAGTAAATAGAAATTAAATAAAAGATTTTATTTAATCTCCTGGCTGCAAAGTTCCTAAGTTGATAATATCAGAACTTACTGCTGTTTTTGCTTATCTTTAATTGCACGAAAAAATTGACCGATACGAGTAAGTATCGATACTTTTCAATCGATACCGAGTACCTACTCGATACTTTGCGACCGATACCTGTATCGAGTAAAAGTATCGATACCTCAGTGGTATCGTTTCATCCCTAAGCACAGAACAAAAAAATATACCGCATTTTAATAGGCCTATACACTATAGCAAAAGCTTCTACAAATTTCAGTAGGCTTGTTGGAAAAATGCTTATAATAATTGAGTTTTCACTAATAAATATTGTTTCCAATGATTTTTTTTTTTTTTTTTTTTTTGAAAATAATTGCTATCATATTTTCAAAATTAAATTAAACTTCTATTGATATTAATTAATGATTTATTCAAGTTAAATTTAAAATTTAAATGAAAAATTAGGTGATATTATTTTGGAAATATTATATCAGATGAAAATTGAAGTAAAACCCCTAGTGGAGAGAGAGAGAGAGTTTAGTTTTTCAGAGAGGGATTTTGTGGTTCTTTTTAATCAACTCTTCTCTCTCTCTCTCTCTCTCTCTCTCTCTCTCTCTGAGCGCAATCGGTAAAATGCAAAAGCTAAAGCCAGGGGACTCTGGTTCCAACCCCAGTCAGAGCTGAATGTTTTCATTAAAATCATCATCATTCACCCTCGAATCATCCCCTCCCCTCAATAAATAATAGCACATGCTGAAAACATTGCCGAAAAAAAAAAATTTAGTATTGATTTTTTAAAAAATAAAAATTTTTCATTTTAAAACAAACAAAAAAAAAAAATTTTTTTTGCTGCATTTCAATTAATAGAGAGGATATTTTTAAATTTATAATATATTGTCCTCTCTCTCGCTGCTCACTATATATATATATAAGTTTAAGTGACATAATTTATATTAAATTCATGAATTAATTAGTGGCAAAATTAATGTAACTCTATTTATTGTCATTTTCATTTTTCAGAATGATTTTAATGTATATGTTCAATTAGCATCATCTAAGTGAATATTATTTGAATGAAGCCTTAGGCATTCAATGATTGCATTTTGGTCCATGTCCATGATGACTGCTGCTGACTCCAACTCCAACTCCAACCCCAAAGCCAGAGAGGGGAAGTGAAACCCTCCACAGGTCGCGATCAATTGCTACCATTTATTACTTTCTCTTACCTATAGCGAAAGTATTGCGATTGCAAAAAAATATTTCGCTAACAGAAATACACGTTTCGAGGTTAAAAAAAGTAAAAGTCAGTGTGTTTATAAAATAACTCCAAAAATTTTTTACTCATGCCGCAGGCGGCTCGAAAATTTTCTTGAAAGACTTTATTGTGGTACTTTTTTTTTAAATCGATTTTGATTAAAGTTTATAAATTAGGCTTTCTTTGTCTATAGATATTTAAGAAAAATGACCTCCAGAAAAGTTTTGGGAGTTAAGGTGCGCGTCTCGGGGTTCTAATTTTGGGAGATTGCAGCGGCCACATTTTTGAAGCTATCGACCTCAATCTTTTTTTAAATTAAAGTTATTTGAAATATCTACAACTTACAGAAGCCCTTTTTTTGATTTTCGAAAAAATGAATTTTTTTTTTTAGATTAATCGAATTAAATAAAATATATTTTTAAAAATTCGCCGTGCCTACCTCCTATACCAAACGTCGCGGGTTCGGACCCAGGCAGTCCGATGATTTTATTTAAGCCATTTGGATACCAGATGGCAAATGAATGCCTGAACCCCAAATTGATTTATTAATTACAACGGTTATCGTCAAAGTCTTATATGGCCTAAGTTGCCGAAAAGACTGTGTGAATGTGTGTGGAGTGTGAGTGTGAATGAGAAAAAAGTGTGAATGTTTAAAAAAAAAAAAAAAAAAAAAAAAAAAATTCGCTCTATAACTTATAGATAATTAAATTGTAATCATTGTGTTAAAAAATAATTAATTTTTTACTCTTAACTAATTAGCTGGAATCTTTAAAATGAAATGGAATAAATCCCTTGTATCCCTATGAGAAAAACTAACGCCATCTTTTGCCGCCTCGAGTAACTCGGTACTGAATCGTCTTCAAACAGCTTTTCGAGACCTTAATAATTTTATACTATCCTCAGTTATAAAATAGATATCTAATCAAGCGCTGATACAAGGGGGGGGGGGGGGTTAAAGGGGGTAATTACCTCCCCTGAGATAAAAAAAATACTTTTAAAAAAAAAAAAATTTATTTTTAATGTAAAATTTTAAAAAATTAATACTTAAAAATTTGATTTATATTTATATTCTGGCAAACAAGTACAGAATGCGCCTTTAAATTACCGAAATTAAGAAAAAAAATGTGTGCTGTGCGACCAGTCACTCCAGATTACCCCCCCCCCGAGAAACACCTCTGGATCCGCCATTGTATCTAATATTAGCTAAATCGGATTAGATAGGAATTATATAAAAAAGAAAGTAAAAAAATATCAAAAGTAACTTATTTTTTTTTTTAATTTAATTAACTTCACAATAAAATTTTCCAAAGAATCCACTCCTGTACCAAATCTTCTGCTGTCTTGACGAAGAGAATATCACAGCACTACTCGTTGTAGAATCTTCTGCTAGTGGGTATAAAGACCTTTAATATCGGATACCACGAAAAACCAGAGAGCGATTCACAGCACGCTCAAGTCCACCCAGGAAGTCTCTCCAGAAAAGTTACTTTTGATTATATTATTGATGCTAAGTAGACAGCCAGACGCTATTTCAATGTGCTCGTCGACATTTCGGGTGCTAATCACCCCCTTCTTCAGGACCGAGGAATTGCTTTAACAACAATTTGTACTGAACCAAAGCTGATATCTATAATTATACATTGTAATCTAAATGTTAAAAATATTTCAACAAATGGCACCTGAAGAAGGGGGCGATTAGCACCCGAAACGTCTACGTTCAAATAGTGTTTTATTTCTCATCCTGGCTGCCTACTTAGCAACAATAATATACACAATTTCCAGTCAAAAAAATATGTTACTTTTGATATTTTTTTTAAGGTCTTTTTCGGCATCTAAGGCCATTTAGACCCCATCCCTATTTATTTCAAATGATTTGTAGTCAATTCAAATGAAATAAATTTTTCTCGCCTGGGACGGGAGGCGAACCCGGGACCTCAGCCACTCAGTGGCGTCATTTTAACTTTTTTTTTGAGCAGGGGGGAGGCAAACTTTTTTTTTTAAAATTTACTTACAAATAGTAACTCAAATTTGTCCAAAATTAATTGTTCAACTAGTGATGAGAAGTGACTGTAGATTTTGAATTGGGTATAGGACACTTTGCAGCCAAGGAATTAAATAAAAAAAACTTTTATTTAATTGTTAACCGTCGACGTTTCGGTCGCAAATCACGACCTTCCACAGGAATTTTTAGAATACAAGATTAACAGTATTATATTTAATTATCATTGTAAATTATAGAATATTTATTTAATCTATATGTATTAAGAGTGAGTGACTTGCTCGCTTAGGGCTTCTTACAATCAATGCTGATATGTTTTGGAATATTTTATTTAGAATAATATAGAATTATATAAAAGTTTTTTGATCAACAGTCACACCATATATTTAATGTAGTTGGTGAGATTCACAAGTCAGTAAGGGCAGTATCGAGCGCTTAGAACACATTCTCTTACAAAAAAAAAATTGTTGTTTTTAATTAAAGCTTTAAACATGTTTGTTTAGAGAGAAATCATGAGAATGAAAATAATCATAAAAAAAGTTAATAAAGAAGTTTATTCAGAGCGAGAGAGAGAGAGAGCTCTATTTAAATTCCTTTACTCGCCTTCGTTCTTTTATTTTTTATATTTAAACATTTTACATCATTAGCATCACTTCAAAAAGCAAGTCTAATTTTTATTTACAAATTTGCATATTACATTTAATTAAAAAAAAAAAACTTCTTTCAAAATAAAATTAACATAGTGAATTGGTTTTCATTTAGAATAGAATTGAAATAATGGATTGATTAATAAATGCAAAGTGCATATTTGATATATGACGTGTGATATTGTGAAAGGGAACTAGGGAATCGAACCCAGGACGCGAGGATTCATCTCTCTCTCTTTTCTCTTCTCCCCTAAAATATCCAGCTAATTTTCCATAATCGATATTTTCGCCTATGATTAGGGCAATTTTAAAAATGAGCTTCCCCGCGCTTCCGCGAGATGGCAGCACAATCCCTGGCTAAGTGGCATGCAGAAGAATCGTTTGGGGCGGCGGGCGTTTCGGGATCGGGATTAACTCTCTGGGCTTGATTTTTATTCAAAAATAAAAATCTGGTGTGACTGGTCGCACATGCCGAGATATATTTAGTTTCCCATAGCATCTTGTGTTTAAAGTTGACTGCTTGAAATAAACTCTGGTTATTTTTCAAAATTTTAATCTCATATTTGGATATTTTATACACTTTGAGAATCCTAAATAAATACAAAATTTCATAAGAATTGGAAAAAATTTGTTTAAATGTGTCAAATCCTGGGCGCCTTTTAAATCAAAATTAACATGCAAATCCCCATACGGGGATTTAACATTGGCATAGAAGAAAGAGCCGGAAAATGAATTTGAAAAAAAAATGGTGATATATTTGTTAAAAACAAATAAAAAAATTTTATCTTCAAAGTAATTATATGGAGATTTTTCAGTGTTAATACTTTAAAAGAGGGCAATCAGGAAATTTTTTTTGTTCTATTCCGGATTACAATGCTGCTTTCTTCATTGAAAATATAATTTTTATTTAATAGGCTTAATATTTAATTTTTGTGACTACGGTACTGAGTTTCCTCTGCCAAAATACTTTTCAACGCTCTTTGGTCGCAGTACTAAGTGGGGTAAATAAGAATTTTTGTGAACTGGTTAACAATCGTTATTAACCAATTTGTACCTCCTCCCTTCCCCTCCCTTGAGCATTTGACTCCAAATCAATTCCCTGTCTCTCCTAGTTCAATAATTATGCAAAGTTTCGGGTCAGGGATCCAGAGAAACTATTAGCCGAATTTCTCTACGTTCTTTTCCAATCACCATCTCTTTATAACGATTGGTCAATGGGTGGGGATGCTTTTTAATACTGTATGTACCAATAGTCAATCAACTTATAAATTTGTTTTTATTTATTTTTGTATCTTCCCTTTTTTTATTTATTTATTTATTTATTTTTTTTTTCCTAAATTTTTGGCCTCGGAAATTTATCCATTTGGCCAGAAAAGATCCTTTTTTTATTTATTCAAAAAAAAAAAAAAAATGAATCCGATTTTGTCGGAATGTAAATTCTATTAATGTATTTGACCCCTTAAAATTTTATTTTATCCATTCAACAATTGTTACAGTAAAATTTAAAGTTGGCCTAATTTCACTTTCGAACTATTTTAATTTTTTTATTTAATTTTTGATATTCCTTTTTGAAATCATTTGGAGAGTAAAGAGGATTTGAGTCTAATTTCGAGATATTGTTGTTGTTTTTTTTAATCCTCAAAAGAAAATATTTTAATAAAAAAACTGATTTTGAGGGGATTTGTCGAGAGCGCTACCATACTCTCAGATTTTAATAAGAGAAAATATTTTAATTTTTCAAACATCAATGAAAAAAAAAACCACTAAATCCTTAAAATTCATATATAAAAATTTTCTTAAATGACGTTTTTTGAAAGGGGGGGCGGGGAGAAGGGGGGGGGGGGGGGGGGGGGGGGGGGGGAGGGGGAGAGGGAGAGAGAGGAGGGAGAAAAAAAAAAAAAACATCAATGGGAAGTGGTGTAGACTTTGAATTGGATATAGGAGATGTTGCAGCCAAGGAATTAAATAAAAAAACTTTTATTTAATTATTAATCGTCGACGTTTCGGTCAATCCTGAGGAAGGTCGTAATTAACTATTAAATAAAAGTTGTTTTATTTAATTCCTTGGCTGCAACATCTCCTATATCCAATTTCAAATTTTTATTTCTCATAAGCTTTTTTGAAAATCACCTCAAAAGAATTTGAAATAGTGTAAAATATAAATGATACCCCAAATTTAAACCTTCTCCTCTATAAATATAATTTTCAATTTGCCAGATATGTTTTTTTAAAGCTTAAGAATATAACAACTTAAATAGTAAATTAATAGGCCCTTAAATAAATAACAATTACACTGGCACAAATCAGAATTTTCCACCCCAAGTGCAGGTATATTTTCAACATTCACAGGAAAAGGAATAAAATTGAATAGTTCTTGATAAAAAGCAAACCAGATATGTTGATCTTATAAAAAAGATGAAAGTTTGTTACATTGGACTGGGTAAGGAAAGGGGGGGGGGGGTTGGTTACATTGTTAGCCCTCAGTGCTCTATTTCTGTATATTTTTATGAAATTTATTAAATTTATTTAATATCTATCAGGGCCGTTGCTAGAAAATTTTTTTTTTGTGAAGAGGGGGTTTCGACGACTAGCAATCCTAGCAAAAAAAAAAAAATTATAATATTTATTCGGTTACATGGATGGGGTTTTGAAGCTTCGATCATTTGTATGAACGAATGACTATCCGTGGAAGAGCTAAATTATAAATTATGAATTAATAAAAAATAACTCTTAAATGTCTACATTATTAATACTCTACTTGTACTCCATATTGTTATCTCCTTCTCTCTCTTATGTATTAACTTACTGAATAAAATATATTATTATTATTATCTAGCTCAGGGACCCACATCTTGTGGGTACGTGGATGGCGACCACGAGCTGCCCTAGCTAGGACTGGCATTACTTCTGTTCTTTGGATGTCAGTCTCTTCCCTTCTATATTTTCAACAGACGTCAGACCGTGCGACGGGCCGGCCTGTTCTATTCCTTCTCGGTCGGAAAAATCCCGTGAATGACAAATTACAAATTTCGTCGACCCCGCACTGCGGGAATAATCAGACAAAGAAGATTAATATTATTATTATTATTATTAATAATAATATTTATTCGTTGCAAGTACATTACAAAAAAAAATAAATCTTAAACATTTTCAAATATTTTTTGATTTATAAATATTGTGATAATAATAGCGTTTAAAATTTTAACATTAGAAGAAGAGATAAGGAGAATTTCCATATTGAATTAATATTAAATTTTTTTATTTTTATTTTGGAGGAGGTGGACTCTCATATCCTTCCCCTGGATACGGTCCTGATACCTAAACTTTAAAATTTATTCATTATCATCCTGTTTATTCAAACCCCCCCCCCCAAAAAAAAAAAAAAAACTTTTGGCTACTCCACTGAACTGTTTTTTTTTTTTGCTACCTCCAAGTTTTGCTAGTGCTACTCATGGCCACCCATCCAAAGTTCAGTCAACCATTCTTAATTAATTCAGACGTTTATTCCCCGCTGCCTTAAGAGTGCAGCACTTTATATAGGCCGGCCTATATACAGGTATAACTATTTATATTAACTTCTTCGGTTTTAATTTTACCAATTCTATATTCTTCTAGACTAAATCCAAAATAATTTTCTTATGGCCCACCGTGCATTGATGTCTACCTTTAGGCCTTCACGAGAGAAAATTTCCTCGAAGGTTTTTATCTCCAAGATAAAGATAACTATCACCACGAGAAAATTTTAATTTAAATAATAAAATTATTTATAATAAATAAAGAAGTGAATGGTATGAGCTCTCCCTAGTCTCTATAATAATTTTTTTTTTTTAATTATTTTAGCTGCTGGCGAAATAGTAGTTGTTAAGTAAAGCCAAACTCTGCTGCTCCACGGATAGGTGATCGCGAAAAATTAGAGTTGAACGGGCACTCTACTAGAAATCATCGGTTTTTCACATGATATATTATTTAAAAATTAAATATATTTTCAAAAAATCTGGTGTGACTGTCGCACAGCATACAACTTTCTCTTACCTACAGACAGACAGACAGACCATGTCGCGAAAACCACTTTTTTGGATTCAGGGGACCTCAAAACGTGAAGATCCATCAAAATCTCGACATCGAATTTTTGACATGAATCCAATACTTTCTCTCTCTATATATTAACATATATATAGAGGTAAGAGAAAGCAAAAAAAAGAGATTATTTTTTGTTATAAAGTGAACAATTTAAAAATAAATATGAAATTTTTTTTTTTTCAATTCTTTTTCGGCACCGAAGGCCATTTAGAGCCAGTCCCTATTTATTTAAATTTATTGTTATCCAATTCAATTGAAATAAATGTTGTCGCCTGGGACGCGATGCGAACTCTTGACCTTTGGTATCAGAAGCTAATACTCTACCTCTGAGCCAAAATATGAAATCAAGAATGATTTGATGGGATGCCCAGCTCTATAACTAGTAAGGACAGAAGAAAAAAAATAAAAAATAAGAGAAAGTAAAAAAAAAAAATGAAAGAATTGGAATAGTGATGAAGAAGATATTTTGTTTCATAATCTCAGAGTCAGTGATTCGTTTTACGTCCTAGAATTAATTAGGTTTGTATTATATACCGGTATATATACAATATAATTGTCTAATAATTAATTTCAGCTATCGTCATATTAAATCTTTCAAGTCTAAACGAATCTTCACTGGTCCAATGAATTTATTTAAATCATTTGGATACCAAATGGTACAAATAAATATGCCTGGACCCCCTAAAATATTGTTTCTAAATAATTTGTATCGTTTTAAGTCTATATGGGTCAGGGGCGTATATAGAAGTTTTTCCGGGGGGGGGGGGGCCTGAACTCAAAAGTTTTTCTGCGGAAAATTTTTTTTTAAGAAACTCAATTTTTTTTCACACGAAATTTTTTGCGGAACATTTTTTCTTTTGCGGAATCAAAGTTTTCCACCCTGCGGAAAAATTTTTTGCGCTGATGTCTGTATATCCCTATATATGTATATGTGTTTGGGAAATTTTTTTTTTTGGGGGGGGGGGGCCCGGCTAAGATGGGCTAAGATGCCGAAAAGACAAAAAAAACTATTCACTGATTATACATATATCCAGTGGCGTAGCGAGGGGGGGGGCAAGGGGGGTCATTATGCCCCAGGCGCTACTCACAAAGGGGCGCCAAATGATCCGCAAAACAAAAAACTGCTGGATAATTTTTATTATTTTTATTATAATTGATTTCTGGAAAATATATTTTAAATTTAGTGCCATTGTAATGTAATAATTTTGTATATTTTACATATAATATTATATGGTTTTCGAATGGGGGGGGGGGGGCTAAAAAGGTATTGTGTCCCGGGCAAGAGTTAAGCTCGCTATGTCACTGCGTATATCCACCCTAAACAAAAACAAAAAAAACGATGGCTATAAAAAAATATACATTAATATGTAGAAAAATATGGTACGTTGAACAAGGTTTTTAATGTATTAATTGCTTTGTTGAACTCCGAATAAAAAATCTGGTGTGACTGGCGCACAGCACACAACTTTCTCTTACCTTCGGTAATCGAAAGTTGTGTACTGTGCTTGTCACACCAGATTTTTTGTGTCGACATGTATTTAGTCTCATCTGCAGTAGCCAATATCGGAATCTACGGGGTTTAAAATTTCAAAAACGAAATCCCGCATCTCTCATGCGATAAAATGACCTCATATCAAAAAAAGAAAAAAGCCCTGGGGGTATTGAACCACTCTTTCTAAAACTATATTTAGATTTAATGTAGCTTTTATGGTCAAGTAGCTAGGGTTGCACAAGTAGGGCTATTTTTCGATATTTTTTTGCCTAAAAAATGAGGTTTTTCGAGAAAAAACCAATTTTGGAGTTAATTACTCGGGATTTTTTTATTTATTCTATTAGAGGTTTTCTTTCCACCAAATGACATCCCATTTAGTCTGATCTGATTAGCCGTTCAGAATCTACAGGGGTTTAAAATCTCGAAAAACGAAATCCCGCCGAGTGCTCTCATGCGGTAAAATGACGTCATATCAAAAAGAGAAAAAAAGCCCTCGGGTTTGAACCACTCTTTCTAAAACTATATTTAGATTTAATATAGCTTTTAAGGTCAAATCCTATGCGTTACAAGTAGGGCTATTTTTCGATATTTTTTGCCTAAAAAATGAGGTTTTCGAGAAAAAAACCAATTTTGGAGTTAATTACTCAGGATTTTTTTATTTACTCTATTAGAGGTTTTCTTCTGCATCAAATGACATCCATCTAGTCCGATCTGATTAGCCGTTCAGAATCTACAGGGGTTTAAACTTTAAATTTTAATTTACCGCAGCGCGGTAAAATAAAATGATAGGAAAAAAATAAATGGTGAAATCTTTAGCTGAAAACTCATTCTTTCTAACCGTATATTTCTCATAATTATACCTCTTAAGACAGAGGAGTTATTCAAGGCAATAAACTTTTTTGTGCAAGCCCCTCTAACATGCCACCATAGACACATGATTTGTAAGACGTTGTCACGTCAAAAAATATACATTAATATGTAGAAAAATATGGTACGTTGAACAAGGTTTTTATATGTATTAATTGCTTTGTTGAACTCCGAATAAAAAAAGTTTCGATTACGGAAGGTAAGAGAAAGTTGTCTGCTGTGCGACCAGTCACACCAGTTTTTTTTTTTACTTTTATTATTTATTTACTCTAAGCGCTAATGCCTCTTGGAGCACCAAAATTGATTTACAATTTCATTTTACTCACTCTCTCCTCACAATCTCCAATTTATATAATACCTCAGCATGGGCGTATCTAGAGGGGCAGCTGCCCCCCCCCACTTGCAAACTTGAAATTAAAATAAAAAACTAAAAAATTCACGACATCTGAGAGAAGATAAAAACTACAAGTGACGTCATCGCCACATCTCGAGGGTTGTGGCATTTAATAAAATTATAAAATGGATATTAGAAAACTTGTCCCCCTTTCGTTTTGAGCTCGATACGCCCATGATATATCTTCGTTTATTTACCCCAAACATTTTAGCGCCAAGAAACAGACACCTCCAAGCCAGGCAACCTTTGGCCATCTATCGGCACTCCTTGGAGTTGCCTCATTCCCTATCTCTCTTTCTTTCCCTTGCTATTCTTTCTATCTCTAGAATCAATCTATTTATATATATTTTTTATTCTTCTCTCCTCTTCCTATCCGTTTTAAAATTACCCCTAATCTAATTTTATTTAATTGAAACGAATATGAGTGTGTATTGTATTTTTGCAAACAGAACAGGGCAGAGGCAAGGCAGGGCAGAGAGAGGTTAGGCTCTCTCATCTCATCTCCTTGCGCGCTGTGCGGTGGTCCGTCGTCTCCTTTTTGCAGGGTAGCCATTTTGTCTTTTTTTCTTCCGTTCTTAGCCTTAGCGCCCCGCGTCCGGGCAAAGTGTTTCTTAGATCAATATTTCTAGCCTTGGCCTGCGATTGGCTGAGATCCTCCCCCGCCGCTTGCTCCTTACCCCCACCCTTGGGCCAGCAGCCCTTCCCAAGCGCTGGGCTCGAGGTCCTCCTCAACCCTCGGCCCACGCAACCCCCCATGCACTTCGGACCTTGCTTTGCCTGCACCAGCATTCCTTCCACCTTGCTGGGTGCAACAAACTCACAATAACACGTGCTACTATTACTATTACTACTACTACTGATACTGATCGTGGTAGTGATGATGCCCTCTTTTTTCACCCTTATTTTCCTACATTACCTAATAAGGTCTCATCTCAAGGGGCATCTGGCAAGAGAATTTTTAAACGCTTGAAAATAATTTTTACGAACTGACCATCAAATAAAACTGTCAAAAGGAGGACATTTGTTGAGGAAATAAAAAAAAAAAGAAAGTTGAAGGCAAAACATTTAAACCCATCTTATGGTAAAAATTTATCCCACACTCAATGATGCCTACCTACCTCGCCAGTTCCAAAGAAAAAAACTTCTTCCTTTTTTTCGCGACCCCAGATATTGATTAAATACTCTTATAAAATAATAAGTTTCTCATGTTAATAAATAATTTTTTTTTTAGAAAACAATACATATGTAAAGAACAGGAACAGGTGAATGTAGGCAGCCAGCATGGAATATAAAAACTTCTTAAATATCGTTGACGTTTCGGGATGGCATCACTCCCATCTTCAGGACGATAAATTGTTAATTGTGTTCATACTGGCTACATTGACCAGTTCTTGATAATTATCACTCAACCATCGAATTTCTTCTTTTCGAACATATTTTTTTTTTTTTTTTTTGAATGGGTGCATAAGGTCCGAGACCTATAATGACCAATAGTCACATGCAGCCAGGAAGAAAATAAAAACAAAAGGAGAAGCATAAAGGGGAAACTCAACTGCGGGAACTGAGAAGATGCCTGTTGAGGTTAGACTTGAAAGTCTGAAGATTGTAGGTTTTGGGGAAGATAGACCAGGGAGCTTGTTCCAATCACGGGAGGTCATGGGGACAAAGAAGAATGAAATTGTTTTGTTCATATGTAGAGAAGTAGTTATAAGATTTGAGAAAAACTTTTATGTCCTGGACAAGGCAAGTGAATTAATTCTAAAATGCTAATTACACACAGGGATACCCACGCTCGCACCAGGGACAAAGACAGTAGATCGAAAGTGACCAGAAGAAAAATGTGTGTCCCTGGTGCGGGCGTGTGTATCCCTGTGTGTCCCTCAAGGTTCACTATGCAGACCTGCTGAGGGCGTGTGGATCCCTCGATCATTTTTAATCATTTTTACACGGGTCTGTCAATTTTATTGGAAATTTTTAATTAATATTTAACTAAACATATCGAGATTATGTTGATTTGTCCCTCAGATTGAAAAAAATCGACATATTTTTCTTTATTTTATTTGAATTGTATTAAATTGATTAAAATCTGTGTTTGTGTTAAATTTACTTAGATATTTCATATTAAATGTGTCTTAAATTACAATAGAGTATCCTTAAGGTAGATCTTATCAAGAAGAAACAAAATGTTACGAAATTTTTGAAGCGCAGTGTAGATGAATTTGTTGTTATTGTTACTAGGGAGAGTTTGGAACTCTACTCTTCTTCTTGACACGTGGACTCTTGTCCAATTTGCCATCATCTTCCTGGTAACGTGTCAGAGGGAATGAACAAAAAACGACTCAAAAAAATTTGACATCTCCTAAGAGGGGCTTCCAAAAATTAAAGATTAATAAATAATTATTTCACCCCATAAAAATAAATGTAAATTTCTAAATCTCATAAAGGGTAGAAGTTTTGAGTGGATATATTTTGAGGAAAACGATAAAGAACCGAGGGAGACACGTGCCTTAGGGATGCATCCCTTCAATGAACCTAAGCCCTTCTCTTTTCTAAAAATTAAAATATTAATATAACTTTACATTATTTAGGCAGGTATTTAAAAAAAATGTTTAAATGCCTAAGTTATAAAAAAATAAAAAGTTTTTAACTCATACTAAATATATAATTATACTCTATTTGTATTTAATTTATATTGTGTACAGTAGTGTATGCAAACTAATAGTAGCTAAATGAAATTATTGAATTGTTCTCTCTGTTGCAGAGGAATTTTACCTTGCTCTCACTGAATATAATATGTATTATAATACAAATACCGAACAATATTTCCAATTTCTTTGAAGAATCGGTGAAGCACGAGTTTCCCGAATGGTTGTCACTTATTTGTAATTATTAGAGCCCAGAAGTTTATGTTCAATCAAATCTTAAAATATGCATGCATTAATGCACTATAAAATGACCAAATATGCACAATGAGTATCGCAAATTGTGTCGCATTTTATATATTCATTAATATTATTTTATTTATCTTATAACACAATAAGAACCAATTTCTCTAAATTTTCTTCGTTTAAGGACATCCGAGAACACACGTTCTTGAACGCAGAAAATGATATTTCTACATCCCAAGAAGTGGCATGCGTATACTCGAAAAAAGAAATCTGGGACAAATTGAGATTGAAATGATGATCTTTTTAATTTCTATTCTTTTTGAAAATATTAAAAAATAATTTTTAATTTTTGGCAAATGAATTAGACTTTAAAAGCAACAACACAAAAATATTCAAAACATGATTTTTCTTCAAAATAAATGTTAAAATATGCATGAAAAAACGAGTTTTGCCACTTTTTTGCCTCTCAGATACGACTTTTATGACCGACTTTTTTCAAATTTTTTAATATAATATTACCTATATATGCTTTATTTTTTAATTTTGCATTTTCGGCTACTGAGGCATTTAGTTTTTTTTTTTTTTTTTTATTATATATATATTTATGTTAGACCCTGTCTCTATCTATTTCAATTGATTTATATCCAATTCAATTGAAATAAATTTTTCGTCTGGGACGGGATGCGAACCCGCGATTTTTGGCACAAGAAACTAACACCTTACTTCTGAGCAAAAGATTCAGGGTGAAACAAGATATGAAAAAATTTCTCTCTATTGTCCGCCCCTTGATCTCATACTTTAATACACCCATCTAATGACACAAGCAGCTCTGGAGTGAACATTTTCCTATTTTCATTCATAATTATTAAATAATATAGAATTTATAATAAATATTTAAAATTCAATTAATTTTTACTTTCTCTTACCTATATATGAGGGTGGTTCTTATCTATAGAGGTCAAATTTCTTTTTAGAAATTTAATAGCAGGTACCCGTGGATCTTTTCCATTAAAAAATAACGTCTGCAAATTTGAACTCATTTGTAAAATTGAACACGTGGCCTTTGAACTTGCAAAATATTCTTAAAACCTAAACATTCCCTTTGTTTTCGTCCACAAGGAACTAAATTAATTTCAAATTCCAATAAAACTAGAAATGTATTATTCAGAATCTTTTATGGCTTAAAATTACCTTAAATAAGAAAAGATAGATTTTTTAATAACCCTATCTACTTCATTTTTAATTATTTGAATGTAACATGTCAAAAAGATAATTCAAACTATCTTTAAATTCTTGCACAGTGGCCCTCTTGTTCTAGAAGTTTAAATAATATCCCGTGGACTAATTAGGATGACATGCGCCTTGATTTCTTATTCTAAAGAAATTGTTTCATCTGTCAAAGTTCCTCAGCATAAATCTCTTTATATTTCTTTTTCATTTCATTATTATTTGTCAATCATATTTTTCTGTTCGATTATATATCTATATATTCGAATTGAGCTATTCATTGATTTAATTAATATCTTTATTTGCTGCACCCGTCGTACTTTCTTCCATCCCATAATAGCAACTTCTCTTCAGCTTAATATCTTATTTATTAATATCTTATTCAAATAAATAGATCACGAAAATTATTTTTTTTTTTTTTTTTTTTTTAAACATTCACACTTTTTTCGCATTCACACTCACACTCACACTCACATTCACACAGTCTTTTCGGCAACTTAGGCCATATAAGACTTTGACGATAACCGTTGTAATTAATATATCAATTTGGGGTTCAGGCATTTCTATTTAAGCCATCTGGTATCCAAATGGCTTAAATAAAATCATCGGACTGCCTGGGTCCGAACCCGCGACGTTTGGTATAGGAGGTAGGCACGCTACCTACTACGCCAGACCCGGGGGCACGAAAATTATTTAAATAACATTATATTCAAGGTGGCTGAGTTATCAAAAGAAATTGTACAGTACTTCAAGAATTTAACGCACTATTAGAGTATTTCTATATATAATAATTGCGGTGTGTCCGTCTGTCTGTCTGTCTGTCTGTCCGTCCGTCTGTCACGCTCTGTTTGACCAACTTCCCGTTTAAATTTTGGAACGAAATTTTGCTTTCTTATAGAGGACGTTATGGAGAACCCCGGAAAAATACTCGGGTCCCGAAATTCCTATAAATTTTTGAGTTATTAATTCTTAAAGTTACGATTTCTCCCATAGGAAATGTATAGAGAAATATTCAAGTATTCTTTGAAGTTGTGTATTCTATGAAGGTAAACAAATCTTCAAGCAGGCACTGGATTGGAATACGTAGTAATAATAATTTTCTTTTTATAATTAAGAAAAGGCGAGGGTCCGCCGCAGGCGGCCCGAGCCAGCTGGTGGGGTCCAGGGGGCGTAGCCCCCTGTCTAGACGCCAGCCCGTTTCTCATATTTAAGAAAGGCGAGGGTCCGCCGCAGGCGCCCGAGCCAGCTGACGGGGGTCCAGGGGGCGTAGCCCCCGCTAGACGGGCCCGCCGAAGGCGGCGGCGCGGCTAGTTAATCTACTAATTAACTGATTATCGAGATCTCTTTTACTTTTTCATATTATTAATTCTTAAAATTGACAGCTACTTTTTTTTTTGCCAAAAACCGATTATCTGGCTAAAAAGAATAGACTTTGAAGGCGACCTTTTTCCGAAAAATAAGCTTTTTTCCGCTCTCTAGTCCTAAGTCATGATTTAATTTTTATTCTGTTAACGGGGATGATTTATAAAAAAAGAATCTATATTCTGAACCAAAATAGAACTGTCTATTTTAGCTAATTTCCCCAAGTTACATTCTCATACCCCCCACCTCTCCTTTTCATCCAATCCTTGGCCTAGGATTTCAAAAATTTAAGCTCATCAACTTTGACTTTTGGAATATTTTGACCTAATACACATAGGGGCAGGGGCGGATTAAAGGGGGGGGGCGGGAGGGGGGGGCGATCGCCCCCCGAGAAGAAATTCACAATGTTATAAAAACTAGTAATCTAAAGAAATTATGATTTCCGGGCTTTAATTTCAATTGAATTTGTTAGCAATCAATTTAAATAAATAGGAAAGGGGTCTAAATGGCCATAGATGCCCACAAAGTCCTTAAATAAAAAAAAAAATAAAAAAAAAACCGCCCCCCCGACAAAATTGCATTAATCCGCCACTGCATAGGGGTACTGTATTATCTGCTTCGTGACCCAGGTCTGCAACTTATAATATACTTTGACTTTGAAATCAATTAAATATCAGAAGGACAAGTACACCAGCCTTGAATGCGTCCGTCACCAAATAAGTGAAAATATCTGAGTCAAGGCCGTTTAAAAGACAAACAAGTAAATAAAAATGATCTTCGGAAAAAACAATAATTCATTATTCATTCAGAAATAAATAATTCATTTAAAAATAATAATTTGTTTTTTAATAAAAAGAAATCTATTTGCAAGATGAATAAATGTCTGAAAGTGATATATTTTCTATCAAGTTATGATGGCATGATTTATTTATTCTTGCCTTTAAAACTTTATGTCCCTCCACTAGAATCACATCGATGACCTCCGAACAGGATTCACATTTTATTATTTACAAAAAAAGTTTAAGATACCTATACAATTACAAACTTTGACTTTATCGTAAAACAAAAACAATTGTTTCGTTATTTTTCCCCCAAGGCCCCCCCCCCAGAAAGGGGGCCATTTTAAAATAGAGTTTGATATTTATGATTTCTTGTCAAAATTAACTCTAAGACAAGAGTATAAATAAAAGTTTTAATAATAGTTGCTTGAAAAAGGAATTTTTTAATACACTGAACGTCAATAAAAACGTAACGACTTTGTTTCTTCTTAAAAAGACCTATTCTAATCTAATATCTTGATTCTACTGTATGTAATTTATTAAACATTTAATATGAAATTTCTTATAGATTTCTAAGTAAATTTAACACAAATCCATATCATTTTAATAAATAATTACAATTTAAATAAAACAAAGACATAAATGTCGAAATATTTTTAATAACTCCAAATTTTTAAAATTTTTAAATAATCTTTTCATTTCAGTTTTTCTATCTCTATTTTATTGAAAATTCTTATAAAAACAAAATTTTAAATTAATATCCAACAAAACATATCGAGATTATGTTGATTGAAAATCAATCAATTTTATTTAAATTGTATTAAAAAGATTAAAATGATGTGTGTTTGTGTTAAATTTACTTAGAAATATATAAAATCATTCATATTAAATGTTTAATAAATTACAGTAGCATTAAGATAGATTAGAACAAATCTTTTTAAGAAGAAATAAACTGTTACGTCATTTTTGACGTGCAGTGTAGATTGTGAATAAGCCAGTCAATATATAATTTAAGATAGTAAATTTCCGAGATGAGTTTGTGTTTTGATTGGGGAAAATTGCCCTTTATCCTAGGTCGTAGGCCCAATCAAATTTGCTATGACCTATGTGCTCTATACAGACACTGTGTGCCGGCTTAATTTTTTTCCTTTTATTTTAAGAAAGATGATTATTTCTTTTGAAAACGTACTTGGTCCTTTGATCATTTCGCTTCGTTTTTCATTTTGTATTAAAAACATTCGCGTTTTGTATGCATGCTACAAATCAACTCAAGAGATTAAATTCGGAGGCCATTCATTCATTCTTAGGTACTGTACAACGGAGTAATAAAATGGGCTTCAAAAAGAACGAAGCATTCATAAAATAAAATATTAAGAAAGAGAGATGTTTCAGTCGGAAAATCAATCTTGGAAGCTGCACAGATTTATCGTTTGGACGCTTTTAACAATTTCTCAAAGTTTTGTTTACTCAAGTATAATAGAGAAAATTACTTGAAACTTTTCTTTGATGTTAACTTATAATTATCGGACATAAAGATTTATTAATGCCTTGGATGCTGCTGCTAACGCCGCCGCCTCCTCCAATTTCACCAAAAATGAGCCACAACTTTGAGGATAATTTAAGCCGTTTATGACAAGAAATATTGTATTACTCGTCTTTTTTAAAAATGTTTAGTAGTATAATAATAGAGCAGACGGCAAAAGGGCGGCTGCACGCACGCAGCTAGATTACTTTTTTTTCTTTCTTCTTTTCATGACGCTCATCTGGCAGAAGTACAATTTGTTGTTGTTTTGGGGTCATGATCCCAAGAAAACTAGAAATAGAACTAGATCTAGAAACTAGAACTAGATCCTGAAAACTAGCCCTTGAGAACGGGTTTTGTGGTGGGGGGGGGGGGAGGCCCCAAACCCAAATGACCAGGGACGCCACGCCGATCATTGAATGCTGAGGAAGCAAAGCACACAATTCGCTATTTACAATGGACACCCATTATGGCTGCCGCTTCTGAATGCACTCGCAATTGAATCAATTGATCAGATTGCTTTTGAAGAATTTTATATATTTTTTTATATTATAATATAATAATGGATAGC
The DNA here is from genome assembly GCA_023213315.1 of Euborellia annulipes. Classification (NCBI taxonomy): domain Eukaryota; kingdom Metazoa; phylum Arthropoda; class Insecta; order Dermaptera; family Anisolabididae; genus Euborellia; species Euborellia annulipes. The sequence goes on along the minus strand of JAKCPI010004285.1, from coordinate 105,086 downwards.
TCGCTACCCGGAGGTGTGGTCTTTATTTTATGAATTCAATAAAACTTCCATTTGAGTGAAAATTATTATACATAACAAGGCTAAATTTCTAGATTTTTGAAAAACTCAACTGGATTTTTTTTTATTATAAAAGAAATAAATGAATGCACGCATTCTGATGGATGAACAATGAATATGGACACAATTATTGAACAATAATAAATAACCAGACTTTTTGAGAATATACAATAATTTATAGACCTATATTGTAGCCTACTATAAATTCCAAATGTTTTTTTACATAACCTGTCCATTTTATATTCATTGTCAAAAAATAACTCTTCATAAATGAGAGAAAAAAAAAAAAAACTAGTTATCAAACAATCGTCATAGTGTATGCCTCGAGATCATTTTTTTTTTTTTTAGATTAAACACAATTCGATTATTCAAATTAATTGGAAATAGAAACTGATATGTTAAGCAGCCCCAAACTCTGCCTAACTTTGGGATAGGTCTCCCCGGGAAAGAAGTTTTTTAATTTAAAGGCTCGGTGCAGCTATGATTTTTTTAAATTGTTTGCTCATGCTCAAGATGGCATTTCTGTCAAATTATGTCAAAGAGCAGGATCGTTATCCTTTTGGATTTCTAATTTCGAGCAAAGTGTATTTATAAGATTTAAACTTTCGACCGTTGGCTCTCGTTGAAACATTTTGTAAATTAAAATTAAATATTAATGTTCTAATTAGCAAAGTGCCTAACTCCATTTTTGTTTATTTTTCAGGAGAGCCAAAAAACATTTCATTGTCATTGTTAGAGCCACTGTTAAACACTTTTCGAACTGAAAAATTTGAATTACGCTCTAACCCAGTTCAGGGCATAAGGAGAATGATATTTTTCAACAGAAAATACAAAAAAATGATTTTCGAAAAAAAAGTGGAGTTAGACACTTTTCTACTCAGAGCCTCGATATATATATTCAAATTAATTGGGAATAGAAACAAATAACCTAGTCTTTAATTTGTATATTTAATTTTAATTTACAAAATGTTTCAACGAGAACCTACGGTCGAAAGTTTAAATCTTATGGATCAAAATCTTTTTTTTTTTTGTTCTCTGGATCTCGGATCGGATCGCAAATCCTTTTCGAAGATGGGCTAATGGCATCAAGTTACAGCCGAGAAATAAGAACAAAAAAGCTTATCCTTTTGATTGTTTAAGAATAATGCCTATTAGTATAGTATAGTATTTCATAAAGAATTATATATATCATGTGTTGGTCCATGAGGTAATTATGAAAAACATATAACCAAGTATTTATTATTTAAATTAATAAATACTTGGTTATATGTTTAGTATAGTATTTCATCCAAAGGCCTAAAAATTCAAATTTGGCCGAAGAAGAAGCTGATTTTAAATCGACAATTTGATTAGAAATCTGATCAGATTTCCGTATTTTTGGGTCTCGGATCTGAAATTAAGGTTCGGTTCGCCCGAGCCGGAATCCTTTTTAAAGGATTTTTACCGATCCCTGTATATGTCACATCTTCTTAGCCAGGTCAATGAATACCTATATGTAATAGTAATATTATACCTCTAAAATTAATTCAATGATGAACTTTACAATCAAAATAAATCAAAATAGCCTTATTGGCGGCTCACTTAAAATTGAAATAAAAACAAATGGAAAAACCTGAAATATAAATAAAATCTAAAATCAAAAACCTGGTGTAACTCCAGCCGGATCGAACGGCCAGCATTTATTAATATAATAGATAAGGTCCAAATAGTTTTAATTAATCCTCGAAATTTTATACGTTCCATGTCATAAAAAAAAATAATTCAAATTGTTCTTTGACAATCATTAAATAAATTCAAGTTAACTCGTCCAAAAAACGGCCTCCAACTTTGATTTAGAGCTAAATTTTTTTTTCTTTTTAATTCAATTAAATACATTACAGTCATAAAATTTTTTTTTAGTTTACACACTATAGGTAGATTGATTAAAGTTTTATCGGGCTTTTATGCATTTATTTTGGGAAATTAAATTTTAAATTAATATCAGCAAAAATTTGAATAAATGAATTTGTTAATAGAAGGGGAAGAGTGGGGGGGGGGGGGACATGTATATTATGGTGACTGTACTAACAAAAATTCCATTTAAAAAAAAAAGTTTAAATTTTTGATTGGATTTTTTCTAAATTAAAAATTTTGTTGCAGCTTTTAATCGACATTTTTTGAAATAGCACTCTAGATAATTTTGAACCACTTCCATTGAAATCATAAAAAATTCAATTTCAGATATGACCAGTCAATTTCCTCTAATTGAAAAGACATTTTTAACCAATCAATAAAATGGAGGAGGGGAGGGTAATATTATTATAATAGAGAATAAATAATAATAAAAAAAGTTTTATTATAGGCCTATCATTTTTTTTTTTTTTCACTGATAGAAAAGTTCACGGATTTCTTTTTTGAGAGATAAAGTTTTCACAGTTATTATTATATTAAAAATAAAAATACTTTTCCGATAAAATGATTTATTTGGATAAGATACAAAGTTTCTACTAAACATCTTGTAGCCTTCTTCAGATATAAATTCATATACAAAGCGTCATACATTTAGCGATATAATCTAAGCTGCACACAGATTCCAGGTTTAGGTAGATGGATTTTGCAATTTATAATAAGGAATCCATCTACCTAAACCTGAAATCTGTGTGCAGCTTAGATTAAATCACCTGGTTTGAGATCCTATGAAATTAAATATATCGCTTGCTGAGAATCATAGGGGCGAAAGTCCGAAAATTCAATTTTTGAGTTAAGCCTAAGAAACATTGTTAAAAAGTCTTCTCAATTTTATTATAAGGACCGTCGGCCAAAAAATAAATACTTTTGCGTATTATCCGTTTATTTGTAAATATTTTGACCCCAGTGATTTAGAATCATCTTCAGTACAATCATCAGATGTTTTGCAAATCGTTAATTTCTCCCATCCAATATTACAAAATAGCTAAGCATTCTATGAATACAATTTTTATAAAAATTGGATGGGAGAAAGTAACGATTTGCAAAACATCTGTTGATTGTACTGAAGATGAGTCAAAATATTTACAAATAAACGGATAATACGCAAAATTATTTATTTTTTGGCCGACGGTCCTTATAATAAAATTGATCATCCTGACGGCCATCTAATACAAACAAAAAGTCTTCTCTTTTGAGTGCCCAAGTGGCGAAAAGATTCTTTGCTATTGATTCTGGCCTATTCATTTGTTGCCCAGCTATTTAAAAGTGTATGTTTATAAAACTCCTAAACGCCTTTTCTCGAATTGTTCAATTTCGGACTTTGCGTCACTCAGCATTCTCAGCAGGCGATCTGCTGAATTCAGTTCAGAATGTATCTAGAACGCTAGGTGTAAGAAGATTTATATCTGAATTTATATCTGAAGAAGCCCACAGAATGAGCGGTCGAAACGTTGTATCTTATACACAATGTGTGATTTATGCGTATTACACATAAATCATAGAATTTCTTTTTTTTTATATTATATAATTTCAACTAAGAAGGTCAAAATCCGGTCTACGCGCGGATCAAATATATCTACCCCGCAGCGGGGAAATTAGTAAGCCCGGATGTTCATGCACAATCAAACCTTCAAATAAACATGCATTAATGCTCTATAAAATGATCAAATATGCACACTGAAAAAAAACAGTAAAAATATGCCCTATCACAAATTTAATCGCATTTTATTTTATATTTTATATTTTTTTTTTATATCATTGAAACAATTTCTCTAAACTTTATCCGTTTAAGGACATGCGTTTATCTGAGAACACGTTCTTGCACACAGGAAATGATCTTTCTACATCGCAATGATAGGCGCATATTTTAAAGAAAAAATATAAGACAAATTGAGGCTAAAATGTTGATCTTTCACATTTCCACCCTGTAAAGCTCAAAAGTTTGAAAATATTAAAAATAATTTTGAATTTTTGTCACATAAATTAGACTTTAAAAGCAACTACACAAAAATTTTCAAAACATATTTTTTTCTTAAAAAAAAAAATATTAAAATATGCATTCAAAATAAGGTTGTTTTGGTTGGCAATTGGCAAAACATGCATTGTACATGGAATTTGTTCAAAAAAAGCCAAAATATGCACATATGCTCGAAACAAAGAGGGTCATTTCGAATCGAATACTCATGAAATGGATAACTGTAAAGTTTCAGGAACATATTCAACTTCTTTACAAATAAGCATTTGCATCAACATCCGGGCTCTAATCTTCTCTATACAGTTTCTTCTATACAGACATGCATTTGCATCAACATCTACTGATGAGCATATGATGTGCATATTTTATATATGATGATAAGTTATATAACTGTTATTCATTGAGATTGCCTATATTCTCGTAAGAACTAATGATGGCGTTTTTTAATTAAAGCCGAAACATTCGTTTTTTGTTTTCTGTTTGGCTGACATCCTCTCCTTTTATTAATCCAATCGTTGGACAGCCACTTCTCTCATAGCTATCTATATCTATAGAAATTTTATTTTTTTGTATCTGAAATTTTTTATTAAAAAGATACAATTATTCGTATTATTTTTTTTATTAACATCTGCATAATTTCATATTTTCCTATAAATATTAAAATGATGTGACTTTATCCTTATGTTTATGCATAAAAGCAAAAAAAATATAAAATTCTAATTAAAGTTAGAAAAAGTTGTTCAGTAGTAATAGAAATAAATGGAATAATAATTAATAAAGTTAATTGAGAAAGGCTTCTTGGCAATGCAAATGAGATTCGTCTCTGAAGAAATTCAAATTATCTCGGTTTCTTTTGGGTTTTCTTCCTCCCTCTCTCTTTTGGTGAGTGGGTGGGAAGAGGAGGTGAAGGGGGGGGAGGATGCTCTCGTTGCTCGTTGCGTGCACTTCACAGCCCAACAAGTAACCACCGTGGTAAAAACAATAGACAATGTATTCTACGAGTTCATGTTCCTCCCTTTGTACGAAAGAAACGCAGACAAGAGAGAGAGAGTCGCGAGTTGTTTATGGGAGGAGGGAGAAAGGTGGATGCCGAGGGATGTACACGTCGAGTACACCCAGCCTGTGTACACACAATGATAGATAAAGATGTTGGGCTGGATCCAAGCTCGGGGGCAGTTTTTCCTCTTTCTGGCTTATCTCTAGGGCACACGAGAGATAAGGAAGCTGCTGCTGCTGCTGCTGCCTGGACCGCCAGAGGCCTTCATCCCATGGAAAAGGCGACTTGGGAACCACATCATGACAACGGCTTTATTTTACTCTTTGTTTTTATGATAACTTTAAAAATGAAGTTTTAAATAAGTTACACTATAGTCTATGTAAATTTAGAATTTTGGCAATAACTTAGATTACAAAAGATCTGAACCCAAGCACATGATTTTTTGCTTCTAGTGTATAAATCATGTTTTTACTCTAGGGATTGGTGTAGGAGCTAGCGTTGCTAGGGTTGCGGGTTCGGATCCCAGGCAGTCCGATTATTTTATTTAAGCCATTTAGATACCAAATGGCTTGGATAAAAATGCCTGGACTCCAAATAAATATATATTAGATGGATAATTATGGGCAGGAGCAGCCAGTAAATAGACTCTGTATGCAGATTCATTCACCGGAGACGTTTCGGTTCCTTTTATTTAGTATTTAGTTTTATTCTAGTAAGGACTGAAGATGGTTCTTAAATAAAAGGAACCGAAACGTCTCCGGTGATTGAATCTGCATACAGAGTCTATTTATTGGCTGCTCCTGCCCATAATTATCCATCTACACATCTCACAGCCACTACTTCGAACATAAATATATATTATTTAATAACGGTTATCGTAAAAAGTATTATATGGCTTAAGTTGCCGAAAAGACTCTATGTGTGTGCGTGAGGGTAAGTGTGAATGTTTTGAAAAAAAAAAAAATCATGTTTTTCATTGAATCCAGCCAAATTATTTACAAATAATTAGGAACCGACCGAATATTCGGTTTCGGTTACGGTTTCGGCCAGTTTCGGCCAAAAATCCTGGTTTCGGCCGTAGTTTCGGTTTCGGCCAAAAAGTAGCCGAACCTTTCGGCCGGCCGAAACCAGAAAACCAGAGTCTGAAAAAATAGGATGAGACTCGCATGCAAAAAAAAAAAAAAAAGGTCAAATAATTTGCACTTGAGGGAGAAAAAAAAATTTATTCTCCCTAAAAAAAGGTAAAATGATTTTCACCGAAGGGAAAAAAAATTCAAAAAAAAAAAAAAAAAAGATAAAATGAAAAAAATTTTTTATAGGAAATACAAGTTTCGGTTTCGGTTACGGTTTCGGCCGAAACTAAGGTTGAGGCCGAATATTCGGTTTCGGTTTCGGTTTCGGCTGAAAATCTTGTTTCGGTCGGACCCTACAAATAATTGATATAAGGTGAACTTTTTATTTTAGTTGTAAATAGGGTTGCCACCCGTATTTTATATAAAGTATTTTGTACGTTATTTCGGGTATTTGTACTCCATACTTTAACAATAAAGTTAAATTAATCAAAAATGTTTTATTTTGCATGATTCAAAAAATTTTGTCATAAGCATTTTTTGAATTTTCTACTGCACATAACGGCAGCAAGCATTTAATAAGACTGATGATAATTTTTCAAATTTGTATAAAGTAATTTCATTTTTAATGTCTATTCCTGGCACATCAGCATTCACAGAGAGAGTTTTTCTCAAATGGAGAGACGAAAGAATCAAAGGGTCTTTGAACTTATAAAAAATAAATTACTTTAACTTAAATATATGTTGTAAAGATGCTCTGCAATTGTTTAGCAATGAGAATAATTTGATAAAACGTGCGAAAAGCAATAAAAAATATGTTTTTAAATACAATATAATGCTAAAGAAAAATAAATAAAATTGATACTTTATTTTGACACTATGTACTTTTTAACTTTAACTTTGATCAGCAATGTACTTTAAATGCAAAAAAAAGGTGACAACCCTAGTTGTAAATCACAATAAAATTCTTTAGTGGAATTAGGCTTAGTTCATTCTCTATAGGGTTTCTGCCTATTTTTGTTAAAGTGAGACTTTTTTTTATCAAAATTACAAAATCGTAAACTTTCTTGCATTTCTTATTTGTTTTGTTTTACTTTTGTTACAGGTTAGTTTCGTTAAATACTATTTTTTTTTAAATTACTTTTGATACATAATTTACGTATTTTACTTAATATCCTAACAAGTTATTTTTAAGGATTTTTCATAAAATTAAGATATTTCAAAGTCGATGAGCACCCTCTTGTATATAAGATAGGATGCTGAAATTTGGAACACAAGGAATGATAGGTGTGACAAAACAAAGGGGTGCCACAGGGGCGGATTAAAGGGGAGAGGCGGTGGGGCGATCGCCCCCCCCCCCCCGAGAAGAAATTCAAACAGTTATAAAAACTAGTAATATAAAGAAATTATGATTTTCGCTCTTTAATTTCAATTGAATTTGTTACCAATCAATTTAAATAAATAGGAAAGGAGTTTAAATGGCCTTAGATGCCGACAAAGTCCTTAAATTAAAAAAAATTAAAAAAAAACACCCCCCCCCCGACAAAATTGCATTAATCCGCCACTGGGGTGGCAGAACTTCTATTTGAATTTTTTGTTTGCCATATAAGCTTGGAATAAATTAGTTTCCTCAAATTATTTAGTTTAAAAAATTTATTCAATGATTGAGAATGAATGCTGAGTGAGTCACTCATCACTCTACACAAAATGAATTAATTAATAGAATAATTTTAATATAACTCCATGTAATTAATTAACATTATAATTAGATATATATTATAAATTACTCTTTTCTTTTGATTATTTAACTGCTACGGTCTCTGGCCAATTGCCTTCGGCGATCTCGTCCAACACTTTGCTATTATTATATCTCTAAAACAAATCAAATTGAATCATTTCGAAATTACTCGTATTCATTTTTGTTTCAAAAATAATTTATGAATGTAAAAATTTTCTGAATGAGAATTTTTTTCCCAGTACAGTAGATAGAAAAGAGCCAACGTCGTCATGATCTTCAAGGCTCAAATTTAATTAGCCAAGTCTAGTCAAGAGAAAATTTTTTTTTACATGTAGGCTAAAGTGAGTGCATTTTCTGCAAGTGATTATTTCATTATTTTTTATAAATGAAGTTAAAGATATGTTAATCTAGATTTGAACTTAGAAAGTTTCCATTTTTAATTTCTCTTACCCTATATGGACCGTTTATTTTGAAAGTGGTGTAAGTCCATTTTCTATTGTTTCGAGAAAATGAAAGGTTAGCATATCTGTTTATTAAAAAATCTATTTACCGACCAATTTTCAATTGTACAAAACATGGGAATTTTTTAAGAAATTTACCACTAGCTAGTTATACATAGAAAATTTACATTAATTTAAGCATAAATTATGTGATATCCCATTTTTTGAAAAAATGGACTTACACCACTTTCAAAATAAACGGTCCATATATGAAATATATAGAGAGAAAGTATTTTTTTTTTTAATATTTATTTATAATAAATAGAGCTAGGATGTTCATGCACAATCAAACCTTAAAATATGCATGCATTAATTCACTATAAAATGAACAAATATGCACACTGGAGGGAAAAAAAAGTAAACATTAAAGACATGCGTTATCTGATAACACGTTCTTGAACTCAGAAAATGATATTTGAGGTGACAGACAGGCGCATATTTGAAAAACGAAATCTGGGACAAATTGAGGTTGAAAGGTTGACCCTGTAAAGCTCAAAAGTTTCAAAACAATTAAAAATAATTTTTAATTTTTCTCACTTAAAATTAGACTTTAAAAGCAACTACACAAAAATTTTTAAAACATGCAAGAAAAATTTGGTTGTTTTGGTTAAAAATTGGCAAAACATGCATTGTGCATAGAATTTCTTCAAAAAGAGCCAAAATATGCACTTAGGAATTATAAAAATTTAGGTCTAGTGAAAAAAAGCAAATTTATAAAATGTCCTTTCTTGCCGAGGCACAATTCCAGAGCTGATTTGCACAAGTCTAGTTTAGAACGGTGAAGTATCAGAGACAAATTTATTTTATTAAAAAAAAATCATTTTAAATTCAAATCTAAATTTTCCAAAATTTAATTAAACAAAAAAAAAAGAAAAGATTTTGATAGAGACTTTAGCTCGTAAAGTCAGAAATAGCCATAATTAGTAGCTTGCAGGTGGGGAAGAGAGGGTGGAGGGGGGGGGGGGAGGGTGAGGGGCAATTAACAATCATATACCGAGGGCTGAAAAGCATTTGATGATGATGATAGCTGAACCGGACTGTAATGATGATAGATTTGAGTTGGTATTTATGCCATTATTTAGAGATTCAAATAGGAAGAAAAATTTTTTTAAAAATGAAATAAAAATATAAAAAAGACCATATATTAAAAATAAAAATTAATTTTTCAAAAAAAAGAAAAAAACTGGCTTAAGAGGGTGCAAGAGCGGCGTCAAACGTACTTAAAAAAAAAACTAGACTATTATAAGGAATTTTTCAATGAGTTTTTTTTTTTTTAATTAATTTTATTCATACGGGATTATTGGGACAAAGAGTTATAATTTCTTTAATGACTTATTAAGGAAATTAATTTTTTTGTTATCAAGCAAATACAAAATATGGGGATTGACTTCCCCGAGACTTTCTCGTATGTTCTTTTGGAATTACGTCTGGGTGTGTGTGTAAACACGATTGCTTAAAAACCAAAGCAGCTAGATCGATGAAATTTGGTATATGCTCCTTACACTAAAATTGTAGATTTCTATCAACTTTTGGAGTAAATACGTCACTTGGAAGTAGTACTTTACTTAAAAAGTTTTTTCAAAAATTTTGAAATTTTCAATTTTTTTTGTTATATTATGATAAAATACTCTATTTTAAAAAGTTTTTATTCTTTGACATTTTTTCGAAAACTGAATAGTTTTTGAAATAATCAAAGAAGAAATAGAAAATTTTCGTTAATTTTGATAAAAAATCAAAACAAAATCATACAGGTGTCATTAAAAAAAGGGCAAATATAAACAAATTCATTTGTTTCACAAATTCATTTGTTTATATTTACCCTTTTTTTAATGACACCTGTATGATTTTGTTTTGATTTTTTATCAAAATTAACGAAAATTTTCTATTTCTTCTTTGATTATTTCAAAAACTATTCAGTTTTCGAAAAAATGTCAAAGAATAAAAACTTTTTAAAATAGAGTATTTTATCATAATATAACAAAAAAAATTGAAAATTTCAAAATTTTTGAAAAAACTTTTTAAGTAAAGTACTACTTCCAAGTGACGTATTTACTCCAAAAGTTGATAGAAATCTACAATTTTAGTGTAAGGAGCATATACCAAATTTCATCGATCTAGCTGCTTTGGTTTTTAAGCAATCGTGTTTAACACACACACACACACACACACACACACACACACACACACACACACACACACACACAGACATAATGCCAAAAATGGTTTTTTTGGACTCAGGGAGGTCTAAAACGTGGAGAAACATCAAAATCTCGAAGTCGAATTTTTTTACGATTACATAACTTTCTCTATACGAGAAAGTAAAAAACAATCAGTCCCAATAATTTTTAATTTTTTTAAAATTTAAAAATGAATTTATTGTTATTAGTCACATATTAATTAAGAAATTTTTAAAATAAGCTTAGATGATTTATTTAAAAATCAACTGTCAAATTAGTTCAGCATTCTTGCAATAGATGGCAGGCTAGTCTAACAGACGATATAGTATGAGCCTATATCTGGCCTATATTTATATATTTTTATGCTTTTATAAAAGATTCATAATATATAATAGCATTTATAAAGTATTCATTCTTAAAAGATCAATGCAAATCAACCAAATACATTAAATTATTAGCTACCATCCTGACATCTCTTGGCAAATTTTCGTAATAGGTGGTTTTTTTGGCTTATTTTTTAAGATACACAACGCAAAAAATGCGTAAACATTCATGGTAAACATCTACCTCCTGAACCCCCTTAATCAACAGAAACTCTTATAAGAGGATAAAAATATCCTAGAAGATAGGCCACCCAATCAACATGAAAAGTTAATGATCTCATTCAATTTCTCTCTCATTCATTTTTTACACAAGTAACTTATTTATTAGCTGGGCATACACGGAGAGGTAGAACTGTCGGGTTGGACCGGGGCGGTCCAATCTGTCGGGTCGATCCGCCACGGTTAAAACTTTCGTTGTCAATTTGGCTTAAAAAAGTGGAGAGTTTGATCTGTCGGGTTGGACCGGGGCGGACCAATCTGTCGGGTCGATCCGCCACGGTTAAAACCGTCATTATCAATTTCGTTTAAAAAAACGGAGAGTTTGATCTGTCGGGTTGGACCGGGGCGGACCAGTCTGCCGGGCCGGCTAAAACCGGCACGGTTAAAACCGCCACGGTTAAAACCGTCATCACTCACAAACGTAAAGGAAAAACCCGCAGATAAACCCGTATAGTTGGCCCGCCACGGGCCAAACCGTACGTGTATGGGCAAAATCTTTGGACCGCGGCAGTTTTAACCGCTGATTTGACCAAATCCGTGGACTTTCGTCTTGACGAAAGTTTTGCCTGCCGACTAGACAGATCAAGTCAAGAATCCATTGGAATTTCCAAGAAAAATGGAAATAGAAAATTATTTAAAAAAAAAGTAATTAATCCTTTCTTCTCCTTTAAATAAAATCTTTAATTATCTGATTCTGAAGCTGCCAAAATACGATTTAAGGTTTCCTGAGTCCATTTAAGTAGTTTTTGGAATGATGTCTGTGTGTATGTCTGTGGTATTTTGCACACATAAACTAGATGTAAAGGTCAAGAACTGAAAAGCTTTTTGGTAAACATCGGACCATTAGGGGGCGCTTTAGAAAGAGGGCCAATATTTTTTTATTACATAACCTATAATTTTTTTTGTATATTCAGAAACTAGACTTTCTCCCGAGTAAAATGCAGGTCTATATAATATTTGTATCCTAATTTGCCATGACCTTAAACGATATTTAAAAAAAATAATAATAATAAATTTGTTTTTGTGAATGGTGATTAACTAAAATATTTTAGAACATATTAATAGCTTAATTAATTAATAGGGGGAGGGATAACTTATTTTCTTTAAAAATAAATTTGTAAAAAAATTTTTGAAGTAACATGTCCTCCCCTACCCCCTCCAAAAATCGCGACTTAAAGAGATGGTCCGGGGCGGTCAAAACTGTCGCTTGTCCACTAACGAAAAGATCAGAGCGTGAGTTCGGACCGCAGTCCAATCTGTTAGATTGATGCGTGGCAGTCAAAACTGTCGCTTGCTCACTAACGAAAAGATCAGTCCGTGAGTTTGGACCGCAGTCCAATCTGTTAGATTGATGCGTAGCGGTCAAAACTGGCGCGTGCTCGCCCACTAACGAAAAGATCGGATCGTGAGTTTGGACCGCAGTCCAATCTGTTAGATTGATGCGTGGCGGTCAAAACTGGCGCGTGCTCGCCCACTAACGTAAAGATAAATCCGTGCGTTTGGACCGGCACGGTCAAAACCGACGGTTCTACCTCTCCGTGTATGCCCAGCTATTATTTAGGGTATATTTTTTTTAGAAATATTTATGTTTCACAATTACTGTATTTTTTCGTAAATTCTTACATAATAATTTGCCAACATTTTTCCAATGTATTTCATAAATTTTTCTGGTATATTTTGGTTTTGTTTTCAAACTTTTATTACTTCAAATTCGATAGATAATTGAAATTAGAATATTTTTTAAACTTACTCTATTTACTGCATACTCGGGATTTATATAATTTGATTCGGCTTCTAATTAATTCAAATAAATTCTTTCACAGTGGTAGAGTTTATGCCTCTTGTGCTATTGGGGTCAAGGGTTCGAATCCAGAGTCATTCAATAAAAATTTATAACATATAAGCTGAAGAAAAGTTGCTGTTGAGGTTATGGTTTGGAAGAGAGCAAGTACAGGTGCAGCAAATAAAGAGAGCCAAATGCCGAAAGGGAGACGTTTCGGACAAAATTTTATTTCGGCTCATCCTCAGTCCTTGTAGGCTTAGATTATAAGCCTAGAAGGACAGAGGATGAACATTTTCTCCATAACCATCCGTAAAGAATCGTCCCAACAAACTTAATTTCTTCTACGCGAATTCAAAATAAATTTAAAGTAAACTATAAATTCCGTATGATGACATTTTGGTATGCATCAAATGGAAAATACATATCTCAGACAGTGGATGACCGCTTGATAGTTAGTTTTTTTTTTAATTATCGCACTAATCTTAATCAGTTTTTTCCACCACTTCTTTTACATCTTCGTTTGTGATTTATCCCAGTCATATTAAATTGAAATTCATTTTGGCAGAAAGCTTTGCAAAGATCTGAGAAAATAAAATAATTAAATTTTCTTTTTACATACTAATAGTAAAAACATAAAAAAATAATCCGACCATTGCATTGAGCACAAGAGGAGATTAATTGAAGATCTATAAAACCAATGTCCCATCTCTAATGTCCTTTGTACTTGAAAATGATTCCAACACGTACTGCAATTACAGATCATATTCAAATATCATAAGAAAATTTGTAGTTTATTTTAATATATTATAGAGAAATTAGTAGTCTAATACAGAGGTGTCCAAACTTTCTACCGCAAGAGCCAAATTAGGATTTAAATCTATTTGAAACGGACCACGGGAATTTTGTTGAGAACACAATCTATGTATACGCCGCATTGATTGAAATTTTTCACTACGCTGCTTGTCTTTAAATTGTGCGAGGGATTGAAGCATGTTTTGTGTCATAATATCTTCGTGAATTATATTCCTAAAGGATAACTGCACAAAACACATAGAGCTTTGCTATAGCGTCACTGACTTCAATGGTATGAATAAGCATTTTACAGCCTTAGACTACATGTTGAAAACACGGAAATCATCATCACTTGTGTCTTTTTTTTAATTGTTCTGTTCAAGTTTATCCATGTAACTAAAACTAACATTAAATTTTACAAGCAATTGATTTGCATAATAAATCAATGTGTGTCCAATGTTACCCCGATAAAAATGTTTAAAAATGATCGAGCAGGATCCACATTTTCCCCTGAAATAGGTCTGCAATAGTGATCCTTTAGGGACACAGGGATATACTGCCAACATGTTGAGTCACATTTTCTATCTGATCACTTTCGAGATAAATGTTGTGTTGCCTCTGGGCTTGTTATACCTCGGACATTTTTATACATTTTTACTCGAGGACAAATTTGCAAAGTTGCCCAATTTAATAGACTACCTTTAAATCTCGGAACCGTTTCGAATAGAGTCACCTGACAAGGCACGGGAGTAATTTTTATTTAATTTAAAATGTCAATTCGGCAAATAATAACTAGCTGGTTTTATTTTAGATTAAAAAATTTATTTATTTTTTTCAATCTTTGTCATTCTATAGAATAGGCAAAAAAATAAATCCTGTTTTTTTTGTAACTGGATTGTACGAGATGATCAATTCAACTTTTGAAGGAAAATTTACTCATTGCATTGTTCAGGCAAGTAAAACAAATATTTTTTGTTTTTAAGCTGGCATTTATTTTTGTTTCTCTGAAACTGTATATCTGTACAAAAGCAGATGCAAAAATAAATTCCAGCTTAAAAAACAAAAATATTTGTTTTTACTTTGCCCCTGAACAACCAAGAAAGCAACGAGTCAACTTCCTTTCTAAACTTGAACAAATACTGTATATCTTGGAGCAATAGTAACTAAATTATTAGGCTAATATAATTTTTTAACTTTCTTTTACCCTATACATGAAATATGACTATAGAGAGAAAGTAATGGATTCATGTCAAACATTCGATGTCGAGATTTTGATGATTATACACGTTTTGAGGTCCCCTGAATCCAAAAAAGTGGTTCTTTCTTCTTTACTTCTGCTGGACATTTAAAACAAGCTTTTGAAAAAAATCGGCCAAAAAGTACTAGTACTTTTACTGACGTAATTTTTCAGTTTTTTTTTTTAGATTTTCTCAAAATCCGCTTCTACGATTTTGATTAAAATTCATAAATCAACTAAGCTTATATGCCCTTTAAAAAGAATATCAATAAAATTTTTCGAAATGAAAATTGTTTGAAGCACACTTTACTGATGTATTTCAGATTTTCCAAATTCATTTTTCGGCTCTTCCTTCCATAGAGCCAATGTTAAATCCCCATTTGGGGATTTGTATGTTAATTTCAATTCAAAAGGGGGTCGGTCCTCTTTGGATCTTTTTACACATTTTAAAAACTTTCCAATTCTTATGAAATTTTGTATTTATTTAGGATTCTATTATTTTGTATAAAATATCCAAATATCAGTTGAATATTTTGAAAAATCAACATTTAAAATACAATTAAAAACAAAAATGTTAAATCCCCATATGGGGATTTGTATGTTAATTTCGATTCAAAAGGGGGTTGGTCCTCTTTGGAACTTTTTACAATTTAAAAAAATTTTCCAATTGTTATGAAATTTTGTATTTGCTACTACTTACTTTTTTACTGATATACTTTAATTTTTTATGTGGTCAGTAGGACGAGATAAATTATTTGTACTAAAATATACTGTAGGTGAAACGCGAATTTACAGGTAGAAAATAAATAAAATTGAAATTCCAAGAAAATATTTAAAATAAATATTATTTAGTGGATGTCTTTGAGTTGATATTTATAAATGGAAATGAAATTGCACACAAACTCATGAGATTATGGCGATATAAATATCCCCATTGTTTGCATGAGGGTTAAAATATTCACAACACAAATTTTAAAATCGCATTAAAATAAAAATATTTATTTATTTCAAATAATCAGACTAAATCAACACAGACTGATAATAAATCAAATTCTCTTCATAATATTATCAAACATTTCTCTTGAACCAAATCAAAAGCTTTTAGGAGTGGATTCGATTTATGAACAGATAGAGATTGCTCTCAACTAATCCAGATGATATAATAACTATAGTTAAATTCACTTATATATTTCATTAACATAATATCAATCCCATAAAACTATCAATTAATTAATTAGAATTTAACATATTCATCATTTATTTATTTATTTTTTCGTTTTAATAAAGAAGAAAATCTTTGAGGTTGATTAAAGTTAGCTATAATTAAGGTTGGCACCCGTGATTTTTATTAAAGTATTGTACGTTATTTTGGGTATTTATACTCTATACTTTACGAGAACAAAAAAGTAAGCAAAAATACTTTATTTTAAAGTAAAAGAAATCACGTATGCTGGGACGATTGAATTAAGGTTATGGAGAAGAAACAACCAGCGACTGCTTTCCACGTCAAAATAATCTATTACAGTGGAGAATTGGAGGTATCAGCCAAATTGGGCTGATACCTCCAATTCTCCACTGTAATCACATCACAGCCACAATTTCAAAATCAACTATTAATAAAATAATCTACTTATTTGCAAATATTTCGGTAGGCCTAACCCGTGGAAAACAGTCGCTGGTTGTTTCTTCTTCATAACCTTAATACTTTATTTCGGATAATTTGATTTTTCTGGGATTCAAAAAAGCATTTTTGCGTAAAATGGAATTTTCTACTGCACAAAAATAGCAGCAAGGATTTAATAAGACAGATGATAATTTTTCAAATTTGTATAAAGTAATTTCATTTTCCTGGCACATCAGCATTCACAGAGAGAATTTTTCGCAAATGGAGACCAAAGAAATAAAGCGTCTCTGAACCTTAGAAAAAATGTATTACTTATTTACTTTAGCTCTTTTGAAGCTACAACTCGCTATAATTAAGTTTTTATAAACTCTATAAAGAGGAAGAAATTTAATATACTATCGCTTAATTCTCAAAACGATAAATTTGCTATTTTTTTTTTTTTTTTTATTTATTTTAAATCGAAGAAAAGTTGCTGTTGATGTTATGGAATGGAAAAGAATAAGTACAGGTGCAGCAAATGAAGAGAGCCTTTGGATGCCAAATGCCGTTTTGGACAAAATTTTATTTGTCAATTTTCAGTCCTCGTTGGCTTATAAATTAATTAGGCATAAAGTTTCATTGTTGTTTCGGCACGAATTTGTATTTGTTGTATATTTTTTTATAAGATCAGGCGAGTGTCAATGTTACGTAAGAGTCTATAAGATAATGATTTATTATTTTTATTTATTTATTTTATTTTTGCATAATTTTGAAAATATTGTCCTCGGTACCTGGCCTAGTTTAAATAAAAATTTCATCTGACCAAGAATTAATTTATTTAAATGTGAAAGAAATCCAGATGACTGAAAGACAATTTATTTTCCAATAGTATTATAGAATTAAAAAAAAAAAAATTGCTTGCCATTATTTCTCTCAAAGTATAGTGATTTTTTTTTATAATCAACTAATTTCTTATAACTGATGACCTCAAAAAATTTTTTAGATGAATAAAAACAAAAATCTGGTATGACTTAATCTACCGTATCTTCGGAAATGGAAAGTTGTGCACCGTGCTGGTCACACCAGATTTTTTGTGTGGATATATATATTTAGTTTTCCATAGCATGTTAGTTAATTTGACCACTTGCATTTCATAAGTAAAAAGTAAAAAAGTCAATTGCTTCAAAATTTCCATAGGCTCTGTGTATTTTAAATGTTGATTGCTTGAAATAAACTCTGGTTATTTTTCAAAATTTTAATCTCATATTTGGATATTTTATATATAATAGAGAATCCTAAATAAATACAAAATTTCATAAGAATTGGAAAATTTTTTAAAAATGTGTAAATTGAATCGAAATTAACATGCAAATCCCTATATGGCGATTTAACATTGTCTCTATGGAAGAAAGAGCCGGAAAATGAATTTGAAAAATCTGAAATACAAGAGTCAAGTGAGCTCCAAACAATTTTCAAGGCAAAATGAGAATATACATTTTAAAGAGGATCTAAAAAAAATGAGAAAGGCTTAAATTGTGCAATGTAATAATAGTGTTTCCAAAAAATTGTTTGTTAATTTGTTTGAGTGTGACGAGAATAGTCACTTAAGATCCGATACTTGGTGTTTGAAATATTCAGTGTCAGCTGTGAGGAGAGAGAGAGAGAGATTGCAATGGCCGGCCAGTCAGCCCTTTAGGGTCTATTTTCTGATAACAGGCGCTGCTTTTCAATTTTGGAGACGCCTTGAGATTTATCTATTTACTTATTTAGTTATTTATTTAATAATTAAATCAATGTTCAGAAAGAGATTCCTTTAATAACATTTTCCTTTATTAGGCTCTGATTCAGGAAGTGAATGCTCGCTCATTTATTTATTTATTCACTTCCGTATTTTTGAAATTATAGATACTTATTTGAATACAAATTATTTCTTCTAAAATAATCTGAATGAATATTATATGCCGCCGGAACAATCAAAAAAAGAGAAAATTTTAATTCTCTCATCCCGTGATTGAATCTGAAGTTTATTTACATGGAGGTTTCTCTCTCATCATGATTTTTAAACCTAAATAAATGGATATAAAAAAAAATTTGGTGTTGGCTGTGTCTTTTACACAGCCGGTGGCTTTGTCAACGTCTTTTGCTTGACTTCAAACTATTTTTACTTTCTCTTACCTATATTAAAATATATAGAGAGAAAGTACTGTTTGATTTTTTTAATCGTACTTTGTTCTTATGTTCATACATTTTCATAGTAACAATATATGACAGGTGTGGCCAAACTTTTATACATTAAGAGCGATTTTTGCTTAAAAATGAGGTTTTTCGAGAAAAAAAACTAATTTTGGAGTTAATTACTCGTGATTTTTTTATTTATTCTATTAGAGGTTTTCTTTCTTCACAAAATGACATCAGATTTAGTCTGATCTGATTAGCCGTTCGGAATCTACAGGGGTTTAAACTTTCAAATTGGAAATTACCGCAGCGCGGTAAAATGAAATGATAGAAAAAAAATAACAGGTGAAATCTTTAGCTGAAAAATCATTCTTTCTAACCGTATATTCCCCATAATTATACCTCTTAAGACAGGAGATATTCAAGCCACCAAACTTTTCCGTGAATGCCTCCCTAACAGGCCACTATAGACACATGATTTGTAAGACGTTGTCTCTTCAAAATGAAAGTTCTTTTCGGTAACTGAGGCTAAACTGATTCTAGAATTTTTCAATTAAATTCTACAATAGATTATTTTTTAAATACAAATTTTCCTTTTTAAAGGGCTCTTCCTGCTTAAAGGGCCTTATTGAGGGTAGTTTAAACTTTCACATTCCGATTGGGTTCCTATGATTGAGAATGCATTAGGCCTACTACAAATAGATTTTAACACTCAAAGGACTTCAAGGTGAAATTTCAACTGATGAATTGCGATTGATTTTACTTTCTCTATAATTAAAGAAATTATTACAATCGTCAAAGTATTCGAAATTCGGAGGAATTTTTTGCTTTTTCTTACCCATCCCGAGTCGAAATCGAACGCCTGGTTTGAACCTACAAAACCTCAGAATCTAATTGTTGTCTAAGTAGACTTAACAAAATCAAACTAGGATTTGAAAGCATGGTTTCTATGGAAATTTGATAGTCTGGTTTGGTTCTAACAAGTCTACTTATGTCCCTTTTTGACATGTTTAGACTCAGACCAGGTATTCGAAATACTAGTTTAAGTCTACCAGATCTACTATTACGACCAGCAGTACTGAATGCTGGAATCCTAGTTTAGGCCTATTAATTCTCATTTAAAATTTGTTTATATACATATATACAGAGTGACAAAAAAGTTCTGATAATTTTGTTAGATTAGCAAAGACGTATGCTTGTTTTTTGGCAATGAGAAAAATAACTTTTAGAGTGTTTTCTTCAAATATTTCGAAGACATTTAATAGCACTTCACCGCTGATGAAGAAATCCTATTAAATGCCATCAAAATATTTGAAGAAAACACTCTAAAAGTTATTTTTCTCATTGCCAAAAAACAAGCATACCTCTTTGCTAATTTATACAACTTGGCACTCCACATTCGAAATTTTTTACTTTCACTTACATCTATATATGTTACTATATATAGAGAGAAAGTATTGGATTCATGTCAAAAATTCGATGTTGAGATTTTGATGGATCTTCACGTTTTGCTCTTCATTTCGCTACAATTAAATTCTTAAATAAAAGGAAAATCAAATTTATCTTTAAATAAAATATTTTTTGTTTAAATATCAATTTTCTTTAATTTGAGAATAAGATAACATATATTTAAAAAATTTTAAAAATTCCAAATGCTCTTCGTGTCGATTTCAATATTTCTGGAGATTCATTACTGAAATTGTTTTAAAGAAAATATGGATGTAAAAATAAGTTTCCATCTCTAAAATAAATCACATTAATTTTTATCTTGACTGTATATGTAGGCCTATACCATCAGCTATCACATGTGGAAAAATATTTTTCTTTTCAGTAAGAACTTCATTTAGTTCTCTGGAAATGTGAAAAATATAGATCTATAAATTAATTTTATAAATTTATAATCTTTTTTAATTTGTCTTCTTACCTTTCAAAATGACATGAATGGCCAATGTTCCTTGTATTCATTTATTAAAATTAAAGTGGCTTCTTCAGGCCAATGTGTTTTTACAACTAAAATTTATAATGAATATAATTGAAAAAATTAAATAGAATATAAGATTACATCAATATAAAAAAAATAAAAATAAAAATAACAGCTAACCTTATCATTTTGTTTTGGCTTGTTTTTATAACGTTGACCCTTAAATAAATAAAAATAATTAATAATAATAAAGAAAATTAATGAAAAAAATGAAAATAAAACTTAAAACTTACTTCTTTTTTATCGATAATAAATCCAAATATCCAAGGAATGAAAGAAAAGAAAGGTGGTCATCTACTAAAGCTTTGGCGCTGAGATCGCACTGTTTTTGATTTTTACCCGAGAGGATTAGAAGATTCAAACCAGTACTTCCCGAGTCAAAATCGAACGCCTGGCTTGAACCTTTTAGTCCTCAATTGAAGACTGCAAGGTTCAAGCCAGGCGTTCAAGTACTGGTTTAAACCTTCTAATTCTCCTGGTAGGTTTAGTAGGCTTTAACCAAATTTTAATCCTATCAAATAACAAAGGAATTGAGGACTAAAAGGTTCAAACCAGGCGTTCAAGTACTGGTTTGAATCTTCTAATTCTCCTGGTAGAATCAGTAGGCTTTCACAAAATTGTAAATAAATAACATCCCATCAAATAACAAGGGAATTCAGGACTAAAAGGCTCAAACCAGGCGTTCGATTTCGACTCGGGATTAAAGGCATCATCTGGATTTCTTTCACATTTATATAAATTAATTTTTTGTCAAGATGAAATTATTTAAATTAGGCCAGGTACCGAGCACAATATTTTCAAAATTATGCGAAAATAAAATAAATAAAAGAAAAAAAATAGCAAATTTATCGTTTTGAGAATTAAGCGATATTAAATATTAGATATTAAATTTCTTCTTCTTTATGGAATTTATAAAAACTTAATTATAGGGAGTTGTAGCTTCAAAAGAGCTAGACTAGCTCCATGTAAAAACTTTCCATTGATATTTGCAAATTAAGAAAGAAAATTAGGACATCCTCCCTAGCATAGAAGAGTTTGGATATAAGGAGCCGGTTGGAACCAGAAATAAGGATTAGTTCACTAGCTAGAGACGAAAACAGGAGGAGTTAGAGATGTAACTTCACGGGGTGCCGGTAGATGGCTACGGCCAGAGGCCGGTTGAATTTGAGGTGTGTGTCTTCGAGCACGTAAGCACCTCGGGCAAATAAACGGGGATCCCGATAGGAATTTCAAATAATAATAATAATAATAATAATAATAAGAAGAAGAAAGAAAACAAGAAGTGAAACTTCTTTATTAAATCAGCTCACGGTTAACGTTTCGTCCCCAGATCTGAATCATCTTCAGAGCTGGAGCTGTGCCATAAAGGAGTGCATAAATCCCTCTTTGAAGATGGAACAAAACTGAAAATGAAACCTTACCGTGAACTGATTTAAAAAAGCAATTTCGATGGCTGCGTTTTCTTTCTTCATTGCACTGCTCTACTCTACAGTCATACACATCTTCTTGATACATTTACAATGATAATTCGAAAACCTTTTTAAAAGTAGTACTAATTTTACTTTCTCTTACCCTATATTTTATTTTAACAATCCAAATAAAAATAAAAAAATTTGTATGATGCAGTAAGTAAATTTTATTATCTGTTACCACTCAAAGCGCACTTCTTCAGATCTCAAAGAGTTATTTAGTTTTACAAGTTTTTAGTAAATTAGTCAATTTATAATATCTAGAAATAATTTTTTATTTTTACTAAATATATACATGAATCGAAAATACAAATATTGATTGATTTATAATAATTCCTTTTGAAGTTGGGCCTGTGATGTGATTTTAATGAAGGGATGGAGATATCAGCTAAATTGGAATGCTCGAGGTTCAATAAAACTTCCAGAACAAGACGTTTCGACCTGAATTTATTTGGCCATCTTCAGTTATTGGAAATTACACATATAATGCAAGTCCATAAGTGCATTTGTCAACAATAAATTTTATTTGCTTCATACAAAATTAATTATGCCTCCTGTGCCAAGATCAAACATCATTTTATCATTTTTATCTCTGATCTTGGCACAGGAGGCATATAATTTTGTATGGAGCAAATAAATTTTATTGTTGACAAATCCTGGTCCAATCACATGTGCACTTGCATTGTGTGTATGTTATTTCCAATAACTGAAGATGGCCAAATAAATTCAGGCCGAAACGTCTTATTCTGAGTGTTTTATTGAACCAGGTCATTCCAATTTGGCTCATATCTCCATCTCTACATTACAAGATTGATTTATTTTATTTTAAATAAAAAGACATTCATTTCATTTATTTCTTTGGTCATTAAGATAATCATTAAGTTATTTTTGATGATATTTTAATTTCTAGCCTGATTGGCTATTAAAAGTACGCTGGCAAGCAACATATTCATTTTTAAAGTTTGCACCCTTCACCCTTTGCTCTAGACTCATTAATACAGATTGACTAATTTTCACAATCTTTCCAAATGAGAGATTAAAGAATAAACCCTTTAAATTAAAAAATATTTCATGTAGGCTAGATTAATAACGAAAAATTTATTTTATAACCTGTTACGGAAATGTATTATTTTTTACTTTCTATTACCTCTATATATGTTTATATATATAGAGAGAGAAAGTATTGGATTCATGTCAAAAATTGAATGTCGAGATTTTGATGGATATTCACGTTTTGAGGTCCCCTGAGTCCAAAAAAGTGGTTTTCGTGACATGGTCGGTCTGTGTTCGATTTTAAGCTTGAAGGAATTAAGCTATGATGCTGAAATTTTATATTTAAGTTAGGCACCCCCCTGGGACGTGACACAAAGCTTTTAAACAAAATCGGCCAAAGAGTACTAGTACTTTACTGATGCCGTTTTTCAGTTTTTTTTTTTCAATATTCGCTTCAAGATTTTAATTAAAATTCAAAAATCAATTATTTTTTAAATTCTCTTTAAAATGTATATTTTTCTCATTTTGCTCTCAAAATTGTTTGAAGCCCACTTTACTCTTGTACTTCATAGGAAAGTTAGGAGAAATGATTGCCATGGTAACAAAATATAAATATTTTCCTACATCTTGAATTCTAATAAATGTATACCGGTGGAAACTAAATACATCTCGACACAAAAAATCTGGTATGACAAGCACAGAACACAACTTTCGATTACAGAAGGAAGAGAAAGTGGTGTGCTGTGCGACCAGTCACTTCATATTTTTCAATTTTGATATAAATTTATAATAAAATTATAAGAAGCTCAATTTGTTTTTCTAAAACCTCACCTTCTGAGCCAATCAAGATGTGGATATTTATAAATAATTTTTTTTTTTTTTTTTTCAGGAGGGAGTGGAACTCCGGAGCAAGTGTTTTTTTTTTCTTGAATAAAATGAGGCGTATCATTTTTCGCTGAACACAAATGTGTTGATTTTAGTTTATTTTTGTTATCTGAAATGAAATGTAATCTAAGCCCTCTCTCTCCATGTATGTATATGTACTAATTACCAAATACATTATTTAAATAAATAAAATACTAAAATAAGATTACTTAATATTCTGGCTATATTTTTATTGGCCATCAATGAAATGGGAATAATTTTGCTTAAAAATTAGAAAATATCAATTTAAAGATCTTAAGTTTAACGTAAATGACTGAAAATTCAACCCTAAACATTTTGTAAATTAAAATTAGAAATAAATAAATAAAATAAATATATTTAATTACGCTCCGGTCCTCGTTGGCTAAGTCCAAACAAGCACAATACAAATAATATCAAATAATACACTATCCTTCCAATCTTCAAGGTCAGATGGTATTTTCTCTGCACTCGTGGATGAAATTAGCTAAGGCACGCAATGTCTACCTAATAAAAATAAATAAAACACTCTATTTAATACAAATATGTGGTCTATAATTAAAAATTCTCCTAATAATAATATTTCAAACCACAAAAGCTTTATATAAAACACTCTGTTAGTAAAATTTTAAAGAAATTTTATTAAAAAAATTGAAAACCTACCTACCATTTGACCTTGTAGATTGAACTCGGTTAATAGTTTCAAGATATTTATTAATTAAAAATTTACACTTAATACGTATTTTAAGGATAACTCACGAGTGTCGAAATATGTAGACCTATTAAATATTGACTATTTTTTTTTTTTTTGGAACTAAGTTTTTTTACGCGGCTTACTGTAGAGTGAATTGGCAGAATTCGTCACGTAACATAACAAAATAGCGTTACAGGGCTCCAGCGCGGGCGGAGGCCATGCCTTCCCCTCCCCCAGCTCTAGAGAAATCTCTTTCTCTCTTTTAAAGGTCTTTTTCGGCATCGGAGGCCATTTAGACTCCGTCTTCTATTTATTTCATATTGAGTATGTTATTTGACAAAATGCAATTTCTTTAATCTTGTATGTGTTGTTAATTAATCCCTTTGATAATTTATCAGATCTTTTTAAGCAAAGGCAACAAACAAGCGCCAAGCCTTTCTATATGTAGAAAATAACAACATAGATGGTTGTGCTAGAATTTTACGTCTTTTCGCCCGCCACACACAAAACGTTAACTCGAGATCCCTGACTCGGTTAATCATCGTCATTATATGAGGGCACATTTTATTCGCCGGCTTGCGACTATCCTGCGCGTATAACAAGCAAGCAAGCAAGCAGCAACTAAAAGTTGCAAGTAAATGAAAACAGAATAACAACAATGGGAGTGGATCCCCCCCGCCCCCGCCCCCGCCCCCACCCCGCATAAAACAGCCAGCCGGCGTCTTTTCTTGCCCCGGAGCCATTGTCGCCCCATCAGCGATAGCGGCAGCAACACCGACTAAAACTAAAGGGGCTTTTTCGCCTCTTCAGGACAGCCAACATTTCCTTTTGTGCTGACAACTTAGTGAAAATAAATCCAGAGAGTGTTTAGCAGCGACATTTTTCGTGGGTTTTACTGTTGGACTCCGTTGGAGATATCATCGCATTGTCCTCCTGTTACAATTCGTTTTCCTCCACTTGTTCATTCCCTGAATTAAATCGAAATAATAATAACCCAACGACTAGGCTATTCATAATAAATTTTTAGCGAAGCTCTCTCTCTGCCTGGGCAATCACCTTTATCTTTACAATTCACTTGACAAGTATAAAATAGCTCAAGGCTTATTTTATGTAGATGTGTTTGCGACTGTTTTTGTGAATTAATGTACGATCATTTGTTTAATTTTCGAACCTGCGCGAATTTGAAGATTGTTTTCAACTGGGAGAGTAGAGATTTATTTTACTGTGATTAAAAATAAACAGTATATGACATTAAAATTATTTATATGCAAATTTTAATAAAATGAATTATTATTAAAGACAAAGGGCCAAGGAACTTTGAGAGATGAAACGTTAAAAGAATTAATTACCACTAAGAGTGCACCCATCTATGCATTAAAAGAAAATGAAGAAATTAATAGGAGATAGTTGATTTTTTACTTTCTCTTGCCTATTTATGTTAAAATATATAGAGAGAAAGTATTGGATTCATGTCAAAAACTCGATGTCGAGATTTTGATGGATCTTCACGTTTTGAGGTCCCCTGAATCTAAAAAAAGGTTTTCGCGACATGGTCTGTCTGTGTTAAAGTATTGAGCTATAAGGTTGAAATTTTATATTCAAGTTAGGTACTCCCCTGAGACGTGACGCGAAGATTTTGAATAAAATCGGCCAAAGAGTACTAGTACTTTACTAAAGTCCTTTTTTAGTTTTTTGATTTTCAAAATTCGCTCCAACGATTTTGATTAAAATTCAAAAATCAATTATTTTTTAGATTCTCTTTAAAATGTATATTCTCATTTTGCCCTTGACATCTTTTGAACACCACTTTACTCTTGTGCTTCATAGGAAAGATAGAAGAAATGGTTGTCATCGTAACAAAATATAAATATTTTCCTATGATTATAAATTTTACATCTTGAATTCAAATGTTCCGTACTGTGCGACCAATCACACCAGATTTTTCAAAATAATTTGAAGATAAAAATTTTCTTCTCCGCTATCATAAGCCTATAAATACTTGGCTAAAATTTATTTATTATTTATTTATTTCAAATATTCATGTCATCATAAATGGATCTATAAATTTTAAAAACGATCAAGAGAAATTTTCAATATTTGTACAAATAATAGATAAAATCAAATATTTATAGAAAAAACTTGTTTAATAACAACAAGAACAACAACAACGATATTTTAATTAATTTTTATAAAAAAAAAAAATAAAGTTTCAAACATTTTTCAAGTTTTTTTTAGAGAAAAATTCGAAAGATTACAGAGAAGTATTTGTAGATAGTCAAACGAAGATGTTTCGAGCTCTCTTATAAAATAAAAATACAGCTCAGGCACCTACTGTAATTTCTCTTATAAGACACAAGGGGCTTCGCCCCCTGGACCCCCTTACTCGCCTTCGGCATCAAATTTATTCTTGTTCACTCATGTATATTAGTATGATGATGATGATTAGTAACAATTTCTTTATTTTTAAGTTATTTAGAAACAACAGTTTTTCAGGGAGGGGGCCCCTAAACTTCTGGTTCTAAATCAAGGGTCGCGAGTTCGGATCCCAGTCAGTCCGATGATTTTATTTAAGCCATTTGGATACCAAATGGCTGGTGTGACTGGTCGATTATAGATCTATATACAAATCAAATTTTTAAATATTAATTTTTAAAATTTGATATTAAAAATAAAATTAGGCCTACCAAGAAAAATATTTTTCTCAGATCTCGAGGGGTAGGGGGCAATTTCCCCCTTAATCTCCCCCCTTGTACCCACCTTTGTTTAGAAATAAGTGATATATATATATATATATATATTGGATCTCTATTGGGATCTCTGTTAGTAAGTAATTTTAAATATTAGAAGATGGAAATTATATTTGCATTTTTAAAAACGATGGCCATTAAATTGTCTAGGTTTAGGAACTTTATAATAATAAAATTAAAAAAAAAAAAATAGTCCAAAATTAAAAAAAAAAGAATTTAACGCAGCAAAAATATTAAATGTAAAAAAAAATTTCTGGCTTTTTTAACAAAAATATATGAACCGAGCCGTCGAGGGAAAGGTCAGAAGGGGCTTTATTTCCAGAATACCTGCTTCTTTAAAAAAAAGTAGTTCAAAGAGCCAATTAGGTCTGGTTGATCTTTTGTCAGCCTTTTTTCGCAATTTTAATCCCTCTAAAAACTTAAAGAAACGAAAATTATTTATTTTAAACCTTTTTGCTATCTGAAGCCATAGCATGTTTAATTAATTGGTTGTCAAATCGCTGGGACTCTGCGAATAAAAATTTATAAAATTAATGTCATCTCATAGTTCACTATGGAAAAAACGATTTGAATGACGCTAGTTGGTACGTATAGTATTGATCTTTAGTATTTCTATACTAAAAGAAGCAGAGAAAAAGGTCACAAAATTAATTATTTGCTTACATTTTTTTCTTAAACCAGAAAAAAAAAAATAAAAAAAATAAATATATGCTATATATTGAACGAGAATTGTTTAGTGTTTGTATGCCAGCACTACTAGTATTTAGTTGAATATTTATTTATTTATCGAACAAGCTGGCCGGGGTCACAGCCCTGGCTAATCCAATGCCTCGATATGCACTCTCTCTCTCTCGAGTACAGAGAGAGAGAGAGAGAGGACGCCGGGTGCATGCAATGACACCCGTGAATCATTTCCATGGGCGGGTCTAAGGGGGGTCCACGGGGGGGTCCATTCTCAGTTGAAATGGGTGCGACCGGGTTTCGAACCGGTGACCGTTGCGAGGCGGCGACGCGAGAGAGCCAGGGTGGAGCCAGCGCTGGGTTCGACTCCCTGCGGCTATTCAGCACACACGGCCTGCCTGCCTGACCCGGGACAAATGCCCTTTTCATGTTCCAAGGCCAAGGAATCACTCCCTCGCTTCGCTCTTTTATTTTCACAAACTATTTTTTCTTTTTTTTTTTTTTCGCTAATGAAATTTTATCATAATATGGTCTACTAGATTTAAAGATCGATATGTCCTGAGAATTCAAAGGGTCATATTTTGAAATACCTCTCTCTCTCATTGAAGTCAAATGTTTATTTTGCATTTGACATTTTAGACCATTTAGGCATATACTCATCCGTTCCAAATTCCTAATTAAATTATTTTAAATAACAATTGATTTCGTTTTCTAGGAATCTGAGGCTATTAAGAATTTTAAATTTTCTATTTATTTAAATTAATTGTAAACAGCGTAGGCGGAGGCGCCACTTGGGGGGTGAGCAGTGAGGGCATTTGCCCCCTTACCCCTTTCCTTCAAGGACGTTTTTACTTTCTCTTACCTCTGTAAATTAATATAGAGATTCATGTCAAAAATTTGATGGATATACACGTTTTGCGTTTTGAGGTCCCATGAATCCAAAAAAGCGGTTTTTGGAACATGGTCTGTCTGTGTTCAATTTAAATCATGAAGGAGTTGAGCTACCCGGTTGAAATTCTATATTTAAATTAGGCATTCCCCCCCCCCAGCAACACGAGGCTTTTTAACAGCCAAAAAGTACTAGTATTTTACTGATGCACTTTTTCAGTTTTTTTTTTTTTTCGATTTTCCCAAAATTTGTTCTAACGATTTTGATTAAAATTCATAAATGGCTTCTTGATTAAAAATTTGGTCTATACAACATGGACAACAAACATTTTCATAGAACGCAAAAATATTATTTTTAATATATTTTTTTGAACATCATAATTAAAATTTACAAATATATTACATTTAAAATGGTATAGTATCATCATTAACATTACTATATATAAAACGCAAGCGTCTGTGCCGATCAGGACGCTGATTGGCTAGAGTTACAGTTAAGTGGAGCGGGAGTGGTAAATTTGAAAATTTCCAAACAGTCAGCAAGAATAAATTTGATGCATTTTTATTTTGGCATATTTCTAATTTGAATAAAAGATTGCTGTTAAAAAATAATATAAAACTCATCCTGGCGAAATGGCCACTGAAAACCATATATTCCCTTCTGGTTCTCCCGCCGACCCCTAACTTGTCGTGCATTCTTTTCAAAAATCGGGTCTCGGGGCGCTGGACAAATTGTTAAAAATCGGGACTGTTCCTCCTAAAAGTTTACTTTATTATAGCGCAAGTCTTTTGAACACCAGACGGATGTTAATTTTTCATATATCAAATGTATCATCAACGCGTTAGTGCCAACAGTAGCAATAAATTACAAAAAATTCTTCGATAAAAATGTCCAAGATTAAAGTTTTATATAATATGTTTTTCCATTGTAGGCCTATATATCTAAAAAGAAAGGTAAATCTTGTTAGCATGTCGGTTGGGTGGTCTAACTTCTAGGAGCAACTACATTCAAATCATCTCCACGTTATTTATTAACAATTTTTTTTCTAAATTTGGGCTCATGAGCGGAAATTTTTTCTGATTCAGATCAATCAACAATTTAAGATGCCTTTTATAAAACCAAATCTCAACAAATTTATGTGTTCTCCGTTGATGTTTTTTTTTTTTTTTTTTTGCAAAACAAAAAGATCTAAACTCTCCGAAAAAAATTTGATTTTTTAATCTATTAAAAAAAAAAACTTTATTCTTTATTGTCTTTGAAGGTATCAGAGCCCTTTACCTCTGAGCCATAGGTCAAGGGCAATATTTAAAATATTTTTGATTATACATATAAATGAATGTTAAAAAAAAAAAAATTTGCCATCTCTCAAACAAGTGTGACAGTTATGTTATTATTTTTGACAAAAGTGTTTTTGGGTGATGATGAAGTGTCCCATCAAACTCGTTTACACGTATAAATACACTAACTTGTTTCATATTGTATTTACGAAATTACTATAAGTGCTCTAATGTGTTTAAAATTTTTTCTTTTTGTAAATTAGCCACTTGAGTTTAATAACACAACTAGGACGCTCATCAAACCATTTTATGAAATTTTAATGAAAAATTAATTTTCATAAAATAAAGTTATAAATTTAATAAATTGAAACAATCATCTATCAATAGCGATAAAATGAGCAAGCAAGCTATAGGGATATTTAAATTTTTTCAAAACCCTCTCTCTAAGGGTTGCCACCTTTTTTTTGCAATTAAAGTACATTGGTGATTAAAGAAAGAACAAAAAGTACATAGTGTCAAAATAAGGTATTATTTATTTTTCTTTAGCATTATATTTAAAAACACATTTTTTATTGCTTTTCGCAAGTTTTATCAAATTATTATTATTGCTAATCAATTGCACAGCATCTTTACAGTCTATAGTAAAAAAGTAAATAAGTAATTCATTTTTTCTAAGGTTCAGAGACACTTTGTTCCTTTCGCCTCGCCATTTGCGAAAAACTCTCTCTGTGAATGCTGATGTGCCAGGAAGAGACATTAAAAATGAAGTTACTTTATATAATTATCATCAGTAGAGACCGGACAAAAAAGAATAAAAAAATGGAAAAAAAGTGCTTAAAAAAGCATAAAAATCTTGAATAAAAAGCTGTTAAATAAGCATAAAAGCTGAAAAAAGCATCTCATAAGCAACTTCTACTCACACTAATGGAGGATACAAAGGGGGGGTAAGGGAGGTAATTAATTTTAATATAAAATTAATACTTAAAAATTTTATTTGTATATACCCGAGTCGAAATCGAACGCCTGGTTTGAGTCTACAAAACCTCAGAATCTAATTGTTGTCTAAGTAGACTTAACAGAATCAAACTAGGATTTGAAAGCATGGTTTCTATGGGAATTTGATAGTCTGGTTTGGTTCTAACAAGTCTACTTATGTCCCTTTTTGACATGTTTAGACTCAGACCAGGTATTCGAAATACTAGTTTAAGTCTACCAGATCTACTATTACGACCAGCAGTACTGAATGCTGGAATCCTAGTTTAGGCCTATAAATTCTCATTTAGAATTTGTTTATATACATATATACAGAGTGACAAAAAAGTTCTGATAATTTTGTTAGATTAGCAAAGAGGTATGCTTGTTTTTTGGCAATGAGAAAAATAACTTTTAGAGTGTTTTCTTCAAATATTTCGAAGACATTTAATAGCACTTCACCGCTGATGAAGAAGTGCTATTAAATGCCATCGAAATATTTGAAGAAAACACTCTAAAAGTTATTTTCTCATTGCCAAAAAACAAGCATACCCCATTGCTAATTTATACAACTTGGCACTCCACATTCGAAATTTTTTACTTTCTCTTACATCTATATATGTTAATATATATAGTGAGAAAGTATTGGGTTCATGTCAAAAATTCGATGTCGAGATTTTGATGGATCTTCACGTTTTGAGGTCCCCTGAATCCAAAAAAGTGGTTTTCGCGACATGGTCTGTTTTTTGATGTTTTGATGGATCTTCACGTTTTGCTCTTCATTTCGCTACAATTAAATTCTTAAATAAAAGGAAAATCAAATTATTCTTTAAATAAAATAATATTTTTTGTTTAAATATCAATTTTCTTTAATTCGAGAATAAGTTAACATATCTTTAAAAATTTTTAAAAATTCCAATTGCTCTTCGTGTCGATTCCAATATTTCTGGAGATTCATTACTGAAATTGTTTTAAAGAAAATATGGATGTAAAAATAAGTTTCCATCTCTAAAATAAATCACATTAATTTTTATCTTGACTGTATAGGCCTATACCATCAGCTATCACATGTAGAAAAATATTTTTCTTTTCAGTAAGAACTTCATTTAGTTCTCTGGAAATGTGAAAAATATATAAATTAATTTTATAAATTTATAATCTTTTTTAATTTGTCTTCTTACCTTTCAAAATGACATGAATGGCCAATGTCAGGGGCGTATATAGAAATTTTTTCCATGTATTCATTTATTAAAATTAAAGTGGCTTCTTCAGGCCAATGTGTTTTTACAACTAAAATTTATAATGAATATAATTGAAAAAATTAAATAGAATATAAGATTACATCTATATAAAAAAAAATAAAAATAAAAATAACAGCTAACCTTATCATTTTGTTTTGGCTTGTTTTTATAACGTTGACCCTTAAATAAATAAAAATAATTAATAATAATAAAGAAAATTAGTGAAAAAAATGAAAATAAATCTTAAAACTTACTTCTTTTTTATCGATAATAAATCCAAATATCCAAGGAATGAAAGAAAATGAAAGGTGGTCATCTATTAAAGCTTTGGCGCTGAGATCGCACTGTTTTTAATTTTTACCCGAGAGGATTAGAAGATTCAAACCAGTACTTCCAGAGTCAAAATCGAACGCCTGGCTTGAACCTTCTAGTCCTCAATTGAAGACTGCAAGGTTCAAGCCAGGCGTTCAAGTACTGGTTTGAACCTTCAAATTCTCCTGGTAGGTTTAGTAGGCTTTAACCAAATTTTAATACTATCAAATAACAAAGGAATTGAGGACTAAAAGGTTCAAACCAGGCGTTCAAGTACTGGTTTGAATCTTCTAATTCTCCTGGTAGAATCAGTAGGCTTTCACAAAATTGTAAATAAATAACATCCCGTCAAATAACAAGGGAATTCAGGACTAAAAGGTTCAAACCAGGCGTTCGATTTCGACTCGGGTATATTCTAGTAAACAAGTACAGAATGCAACTTTAAATTAACGAAAGTGTGTGGCCACTCCCACCAGATTACCACCCCCCCCTGCGAGGGTCCGCCGCAGTTCGCCCCAAGTAGGGGGTCCAGGCGGGCCCGAGCCAGAGTAGGGGAGGGGCGATTTGCGCAGTTGACGAAGGATTTGCTTTACATGAACGTTTTGCTGAATAATGTTTTGAATGATTTTTAAAAATATTATAGCCCTCGGGCTTGGCGTAGTTAATAGCACGCCTGCCTTGTATACCAATGGTCGAGGGTTCGGATCCCAGGCAGTCCGATGATTTTATTTAAGCCATTTGGATACCAAAGGGTTTGAAAAAGAATGCCTGGACCAGACAAATAACGAGTATCGTTTAAAGTCTTAAATGGATAAATTTTTTCGGGGGGGGGGAAGCCTGAACTCAAAAATTTTTCTGCGGAAAATTTTTTTTAACGAAACAATTTTTTCCACTACTTTTGTTTTTGCTGAACCAAAATTTTCCGCCCCGCGGAAAAATTTTTTTTCCCGCCCGTGAAAATCATTTTACCTTTTTTTTAGAGATACGAAAATTTTGCCGCTCCGCGAGACAAGTTTCCCTTTTTTTTACAGGGCTATATTTTTTCCCACTGCGGGGCCGATCAAGCATTTCGGGGGGGGGGGGGGGGCGAGACCCTCCTCTTATATACGCCCCTTGTGTATGCGTGTGTGAATGGGAAAAAAGTGTGTTTTTTAATAAAAAAAAAAAAATATATAAATATTCGTAAAATAAGCATAAAAACTCAAAATAAGCAAAAAAAGCATAAAAAATGCAATCTCAATGCACTTAGTTTTTCGTAATTCGTGTAGAAATTAAATATCTAATGGTTGCTTATAAAATTGAGCAATAAGCATTTTGCTTAAAATCCGGTCTCTAATCATCAGTCTTATTAAATACTCTCTGCCATTTTCGTGCAGTAGAAAATTCCAAAAATGCTTATGACCAAACTCTTTTGAATCTCAGAAAAATAAAATCATGCGAAATAAAGTATTTTTGCGTACTTTATTGTTCTTCTAAAGTAAAGAGTATAATTACCCGAAATAATGTACACTACTTTATTATAAAGTACGGCTAGCATCCCTATTCTCTCTCTAAAATATTTACCTATCACTTGAGAATTATAATATTTTTTATTTATTATAGTAGTTTAAATTTGAGATCCATAGTCCATGTAGCGATTTGTTGATTTTAATACACCTTTAGAGCATTTTCCTTTAGCAGGCGAAATTAAAAAAGATTTGTTCAATTGTCACATTTCAGAATTAGCAGATAGTCAAACATTGTAAATAAATTGTTGGCCATTCTAATTTAGATATATTTTATCAAAGGAAGACGCCACTGACCTTTCGATCATGAATCTCTGCCCTTTAGGGATTTAGATTCATTTAAAATAGAAATTTTTTTATAAATCCACAATCAGTGATAGATATAAAATAATTCTGGCTACGTCAAAAAAAGAATTTATTAAACTTGACGTTTCGAACCCTTGTCAAGATATCTTCGTTAACCTATGAGCGCTTCAGTCATGAGTTTGTGTGTCACTGTATTATACAATATTTGTAATTAATTATATAAATAAATATGCTTGGATTCCTTTATAGTTATAAATTAAGATATGGGTGCAGGGTCATAGCCAGGGGGGGGGGGTGCTCTCACAAAAAAATCACAAAAAAAAACTAAATAAGTAAAAAACATATGGGGTAAAATTTTTTAACGCTGGTAGAGACTAAAAAATATTTTATATTCTGAATAGCAGATAGTGGCTGTAGATAATATGTTTGTAATGAAAAGGATGGAGCGAATATTGTACATTTACTTAAAAAAATACACATGCGTTGTATTATTATCAATGACAACTATATAAATATTTGAACAATATAATATACTCTTTGAAGGCTGAAGACGTCAGGATGGTTCTTGCCGAAACGTTCCAATAAAGAGTGTTTATAACTGCAACTCTAAATTCCGCAGCTTTGCCTCCTCATTATATATTGGTTGAAAGAAAAATTTCATTATTTATTGTTTTTAATATGCAGGTGAAATAGATAATTTTTACTTTCTCTTAGCCTATATATGAAATATATAGAGAGAGAAAGTATTGCGATCATGTCAAAAATTCGATGTCGAGATTTTGATGGATATACATGTTTTGAGGTCCCCTGAGTCCAAAAAAGTGGGTCCCGCAAATTGGTCTGTGCGTGTGTGCGTGTGCGTGTGTGCGTGTGTGCGTGTGTGTGGACAGATTTTTAGCATGAAGGAATTGAGCTACCGGATTGAAATTTTATATTTAACTTAGGTACCTTCCCACACGCTCAAAATAAGCTTTTGAACAAAATCGGCCAAAAAGTACTAGTACTTTACTGATGTACTTTTTCAGTTTTTTTCGATTTTCTCAAAATTCCCTCCAAGGATTTTTTTTAAAATTCAAAAATCAATTATTTTTTAGATGCTCTTTAAAATGTATATTCTCATTTTGCCGTTGAAATCTTCTGAAGACCACTTTACTCTTGTTCTTCATAGGAAAGATAGAAATGGTTGCCATGGTAACGGAATTTAAATCTTTTTCTTTTTATTAGATTAAAAATCAATTATTATTTAAATTCCCATTTATTTTTTTTTATTTCTGTTTTAATTGTTTCAAAGAAAACATATATATATATCTCTCCCACTTGCAAACATTATCGTCTCTCTCTACTCTTTTTAAATTCCCTTTCCACCTTATCTTCGCATAGAAACAATGTTAATTTCCTATAGGGATTTGTATGTTAATTTCGATTCAAAAGGGGTCCCCTTTGGAACTTTTTACGCATTTAAAATTTTTTTTTCCAATTCTTATGAAATTTTGTATTTATTTACGATTCTATATTGTGTATAAAATGTCCAAATATGAGATTAAAATTTTGAAAAATAACCATAGTTTATTTGAAGCAGTCAACATTTAAAATGCAAGTTTGAAACTAAGGTGCTATCGGAAACTAAATATATCTCGACACAAAAAATCTGGTGTGACCAGCACAGTGCGCAACTTTCTCTTACCGAAGGGTAAGAGAAAGTTGTGTGCTGTGCGCCAGTCACACCAGATTTTTTTTTTAAGTTTAAAGAAAAAAAATACCAGGTAATTTCAATTTATATTTGGTATCCATCCGGCATTAGCGCTCGATATTTTTCCTTAACAAAATAAAAGTGTGTTGTTGGTGGTTTTTGCCCGGTTTATTAATTGACCCGTTAACCGAGGTTACTTGTCAGTTGCTGGGGCCCGGATGCAACTCGTTGCACTCTATGCACCATGCATTTTTGTCACCAAACGCACACTGTAACTGCAATCGAACGCAAAGTTATATAATTGAATTAATTGTTATTGATAATTAATGTTGTATTTTGTATGGTAATCCAGTTAGGGAGCAAGTGAATGTGCGTGTATAGAGTCCTATGGATTTCTATATATCGACATGGATGCATGTGTTGGTGAGCGCCCCGCGTTTTTTGACTCGTCCTCTATGTAATAGCGAGGCTGTGTGTGTGTGTGTGTGTGTGTGTGTGTGGATGTTCCCTAGATTCACTAGCATTTACATATATATAATAGGATCCAATTGCAAAACGATTTTTATTGTTAAACTTAGGTAATTTTTTTTTTTTTTATTAATTCTTTTATTCGTCGTTTTTTTATACGTTCCACCCTCCCCTTTTGGGATAAAAAAGTTTTCAATTTTTTCGGAATCTCAGAACATATATGGACCCTGTAGTACAAAAAAAATCTGGTGTGACTGTCGCAAGCACACAACTTTCTCTTACTTTCAATAATCGAAAGTTTTGTTCTGTGCTTGTCATACCAGATTTTTTGTGTCGACATATATTTAGTTCCCGACAGTACGGAACATTTGAATTCAGATGTATGGGAAAATATTTATATTTTGTTACCATGGCAACCATTTCTCATATCTTCCCTATGAAATAAAAGAGTAAAGTGGTCTTCAGAAGATTTCAATTGCAAAATAAGAATATACTTTTTAAAGAGCATCTAAAAAATAATTGATTTATGAATTAAAAAAAAAATCGTTGGAGCGAATTTTGAGAAAATCGAAAAAAACTGAAAAAGTGCATCAGTACTGGTACTCTTTGGCCGATTTTGATTAAAAACTTATTTTCACCGTTGAGTAGGGTACAAAACTTAAATATAAATTATTATACAACAAGAACCTTAAATATAAAATTTCACCCTCCTAGTTCTATTCCTTAATGCTTAAAATTGAACACACACCCCCCCCCCACAGACAGACCATGTCTCGAAAACCACTTTTTTGGATTCAGGGGACCTCAAAACGTGTATATCCATCAAAATCTCGACATCGAATTTTTGACATGAATCCAATACTTTCTCTCTATATATACATATATACATAGGGTAAGAGAAAGTAAAAAAGCAAATAAGTAAAAATAATAATAATAATAATTTTTTTATTCTTCAGAAATGTAGAGAGCATTGTTAGAGAAATAATGAAAGATTTTCGAAACACTTTTCACGATAGCGATAATTCCAAAAAATATTTCGAGTTATCGAGCATATCTAAATACACAGCATTTTTTCGATTTACCGAAGTTTACAGTTGAAGACATCATATTATCGAAAAATTCGAATGATCGAGAATCGATTGTATTTTCTAATTAATGATTTTTTAACTCAAAGAAATAAAAAAAAAAAAAAATCAAAATTTTTGCTTGAACTTAAGATGACAGAATAATTCCATTATTATTATTATAGAATATAATAATAACCTTTGACGTATATTTTCTACTCTCTATTAATAACACCTAAGATTGATATGATCGATTAATTCATAGACAATTTTAGATAATCGGCTGTTGTCACTCAAATCAAATTCCGAATTCTAAATCTTATTGCCGATGACCTGATTTGCAGATTAGATTCGAATCAAGGACTGGCTGGCTGAGTGAGTGACAAACCAAATCCACTCCATTAATTACTTTTTAATTAATTTATTTTTTTTTTAACGAGAAAAATAAATCCATTTGCAAATACAACAAAAACTACTCTTTAATTAAATTCTAATGAAACCAATAAGATCAAAATCAAGTTATCTGAAGGAGGAAAAAAAAAATTTAAGACTTATGACTCAGATAGCTGCTAAATTGTCGTATAGTCTTTGCTATAGGCAGCTATTTAAGATTCCAACAAAAGTTGGTAGAAATCTCTTATGCCTTATAATTTATCATTGTCTTATCTCCCTCCTCTCTTTTATTCGCCTTATCTCCTTTACTAACATTTATCACAACCCATTACTTGAACCTAATTGCTTTCTTGAATATCTCAAATAAACTCGCTTATCTTACCAACAATAAATTCATTTTTAGAGTCGAAATAAAACTGACTCTTAAAACTTGATATAATTTCAAAAAATATCTTTCTCCTATATACTTTCTTCTTATACTTACCTTTTAATGCAATAATTTGAATATGTTTAGGCAAAAGTGACTCGTTAAAATAAAATTATAAACGATTAAATATAAAAATATTATTTTCGAGAGAGAGAGAGAGAGAGAGCATAAAACCGCTCTTATTTTCATTATACTGATTTATTAATATTAATTAAGATTATTTCGTTCATAATATTTTGCTTTTCTTTAGATGCTTTCAAGAGAACTTGCCTTGCCTTGTAAATCCAGTGAATTTAATTAATCCTACTTAATTTTAGATAGGAGGAAAAAATAATAATAAGGAGGGTGTAATCAAATTTTACTTTAATTAATAAATTATAGACAGAAAATAATAGATTGCTTTAAATAATAGCCTTAAGTAGGAAAATAATTAAAATCTTGATATCGTGGAAAATATAAATTAAAAATAAATTTCTTCTTGAATAGAAGATTAGAGCCCGGATGTTGATGCAAATGATTATTTGTAAAGAAGCTGAATATGTTCTTGAAATTTTGTAGATATCCATTTCATGAGTATTCGATGGAAATATCCTATTTGTTCCGAGCATATGTGCATTTTTTGGTTTTTTTTTTGAAGAACTTCCATGCACGATGAGTTTTCCCAATTTTAACCAAAACAACCTTATTTATCATGCATATTTTAACTTTTTTTTTTAAAGAAAAAACACAATTTTTGAATATTTTTGTTTAGTTGTTTTTAACCCAAAAGCAAAGCTAAAAATCTGGTGTGACTCGGTCGCACCAGATTTTTTGTGTCGAGATATACCGGTATTTAGTTTCCGACAGTACGGTACATTTGAATTCAAAAATCAGAAAAATATTTATATTATGTTATCATGGCATTCATTTCTCCTATCTTTCCATATGAAGTACAAGAGTAAAAACAATTTTGAGAGCAAAATGAGAATATACATTTTAAAGAGCATCTAAAAAATAATTGAATTATGATTTAAAAAAGAAAATCGTTGGAGCGAATTTTGAGAAAATCGAAAAAAACTGAAAAAGTACATCAGTAAAGTACTAGTACTCTTTGGGCGATTTTGATTAAAAGCTTATTTTCACGGTCCAGGAGGGTACAAAACTTAAATATAAAATTTAAACCTCATAGCTCAATTCCTTCATGCTTAAAATTGAGCACACACCCAAAGACAG
This sequence comes from Euborellia annulipes, assembly GCA_023213315.1. Taxonomy (NCBI): domain Eukaryota; kingdom Metazoa; phylum Arthropoda; class Insecta; order Dermaptera; family Anisolabididae; genus Euborellia; species Euborellia annulipes. The sequence continues at coordinate 65,209 of JAKCPI010004285.1, read as the reverse complement.
ACCATGTTACTAAAACCACTTTTTTGGATTCAGGGGACCTCAAAACATGTAGATCCATCAAAATCTCGACATCGAATTTTTGACATGAATCCAATTACATATATTAACATATATAGAGCTAAGAGAAAGTAAAAAGCATTATTTCGGTATGTTACAAAATTAAGGTCCATATTTCATAATTTATAATTAAATTTATAATTTTCTAGTCTGTATCTCTAAAATGCAGTTTACTATCCTAAATACAAAGTCGGATCAAGAAAATGACAAAGGACTTCTAGTAGGTCTCGTTACTTATCAATTGAAATAAATAGGGACAGGACGTAAAAACTTTTTTTCAAGACTTTTTCTACAATTTAGGCCATATAAATTTTAAACGATATAGACAAATATAAATATTATTATAAAATTTTCCACTCACATTTATGTATACCTTTTGAAGATGAACAAGTTGTATGAGATCACCACCACGGTAATTAATCCCGAATAAAATATTACTGTACAAATAGTAGATAAAATAAAAATTTTCTTATTAACAATGTAAGATGTGTAGATAGATGAAAGTTTGCTCAGGGGCCCATGTCTTGTGGGTAAGTGGATGGCGACCACGAGCTGCCCGAGCTGGGACAGGCAGTTCTTCAGTTCTTTGAATGTCTGCCTCTTCTTTCCTCTTTTCAACAGGCGTCAGACCGAGAGACGGGCCGGCCTGTCCTCTTTCTTCCGGTCACAAAAAGATTTGAGAGGGTTGGAAAACAAAGAGTGAGGTCCGCAACCCGGGAAGAAGGAGCGAGGACAGAAGAAGAAGATTTGAAAAAAATACTTGAGTTAAAAATGGAAAAAAAAAAATAAATGAAATTATTATTTATCTTAGTGTTTCTTGAAAGATGAATGTGCAATTCGGGTGTTGAATTAAACAACCACAACAACTTGTTTTAGTAATTTGTTGATCTTCATGACATTAGACAATTGCCAGCTTCCTTCTGTTTACGAACGACGAGCTCTCGCTTCCTTAGGTACTTTACAAAACCCAACAAACAAAGCAACTAGCATAGCTAAGCTCTCGAAACTTGTAGAAAATCTATTGAATTTTTCAATTTAACCAAATATGAGGGAACAATTTTTAAAAAAAATCTGGTGTGACTGGTCGCACAGCACACAACTTTCGATTACCGATGGCAGCGCCAGAATTTTCGTGTCGAGATATAGGTTTTTACTTTCCGCCGATATATTAGAATTCAAGATGTAAAATTATAAACATGGGAAAATATTTATATTTTGTTAGCATGGCAACCATTTCTCCTATCCTTCCTATGAAGTACAAGAGTAAAGTGTGCTTCAAACAATTTTGAGAGCAAAATGAGAATATACATTTAAAAGAGCATCTAAAAAATAATTGATTTTTGAATTTTAAACAAAATTGTTAGAGCGAATTTTGAGAAAATCGAAAAAAACTGAAAAAGTGCATCAGTAAAGTACTAGTACTTTTTGGCTGATTTTGTTTAAAAGTTTATTTTCACGCTTTAGAGGAGTACCCAACTTAAATATAAAATCTCAACCTTCTAGCTCTTTCGTTCTTGAGATATTTTGTTCACAGGCACACACACACAGACAGACCATGTCGCGAAAACCACTTTTTTGGATTCAGGGGACCTCAAAACGTGTATATCCATCAAAATATTGTTGTTGTTATTGTATGCTCTTTTTTAAATGGATTTAAATCTGTAAGAGAGTGTTTATTCCAAATAAATAAATAAATAAATAAAAATCTCGACATCGAATTTTTGACATGAATCCAATACTTTCTCTCTATATATATTAACATATATATATAGAGGTAAGAGAAAGTAAAAAAGGAAGTCTTATAGTTGATGATTCGGAAAGAGTTGTTTTGAAATTTCCATTTATTTAGGCCTCTATTTACAAATATGTTGCAAGTCAGGATTTTCAAGATTGTAAATAATGGCCCGCCTTTGCCCTGTCATCCTCAGTCTTATAACGCTCTTATCATCTCCACTCCTTGCTTCGGATGCAACTTTCCTCTTCCAATTGGTAAAATAATATTGGAATTTGAATTTACTAGACCTATATTTTTTTTTTTTTGAAAAAATATTTAAATTCCATATTTGCAAAAAGCAAATAAAAATTTCAAATTGCTTTTAAAATGAATAAAATTTATGGTTTACAAAATAAAATGTTATGTAGTATACATAAATTGGCGATTTTTATCATGATACATCGTAAGCTAAACAAACAGCTATAATAAATGTTATTTTATATAAACAAAAAATTAAATTTTTGAAAACATACAGTATAAATATTTGTTCAATTTTTGTTGTTTAATTTTGGGCCAAATATTTATAAAAAAAAAATCTACATAACACTTAGAGGGTTAAATTTTTGTACTTTTTTATAAGACCCTTTTTTTGAACAATATTGTTCTAGTGACAAGTTTCTGGCTCAAGAGGTTAGAAATTGGACAAAATATTTTAATGGTGAATAAAATTGTTTGTCAGGATAGGTGAAAGGAGAAGAAAATCGAGCCAGTTATATTTCATTATTTTTATTCCATCTGGCTGACGCTTTATCCCGGTTGGGATCATCCTCAGAACTGATGGGTGTCATATATATTTCTATAATAAATAATATGATTGTATTATACAAATATACACATATATGACACCCATCAGTTCTGAGAATGATCCCAACCGGGATCGAAACATAAACATGATGGAATAAAAATAATGAAATATAACTGGCTCTGATTTTCTTCTCCTTTCACCTATCCTGATTGAACTACCAACTATAAGCCCTACGCATCTACTGAATTGTTTGTTGCAGATAATTTAAATTATTTATTTTCTAGGATTTTTTTCAAGTAGTACTTTTAAAGTTTTTAGACGTCGATCTCATTTTTTATTAACTTTGCCCACCCACCGAAAGTTGGGCAGGTAATATTTCTGATTTTCCTGAAAATTTTTGGTAACAAACAACTCATTAATTCCACAACTTTTCAGGCGGTTTCGGTCGTGAGATCTCTATGTCTACTATTTTTATTTTTTTTTATTTTTGAAAATTTGAAATTTTTTTTTTCCTATTAATCATTTTAAAAAATAGTAGCTATGGACATCGCGCGACCGTATCCTCTTGAAAAGTTGTGGAATGAATGGTTGTTTATTAGAAAAAATTTTCAGGAATATCGAAGTATGCATGATTTTCGGAAAAAAAAATCGATTATACCTTTTTTTTTCCTCTAACAAAATTATTTGAGGAAAATTTTTTTTCCCTCCCGTGAAAATCATTTTCCTTTTATTAGGGAAGCAAAATTTTCAATAATCGATTGTGAAAAATAATCAATTAATCGATTATTTCTCCTTTTTTTCTGGCCGTTAGCCTCCGCCATTCACCATCCAAAGTTTTACAAAATATACATTATAAAAAATCGATTATTTTTTAAGGAAATAATATCGGTGAATAATCGATTATTTTGCGCAGCCCTAATTGCAACTAGAAATTTCCTAAATTGGCCGAAGGCGGGCTTTACGACTAGTATATATTTATATACAAGTAAGAGAAAGTAAAAAAATTTGTTTTATCTATTATTTTATTAGATGATGAGTAAATAAATACCCTATAGCTAGATTTAAATTTAAAAAAACACAAATTTTATGAAATAGACGTGTAATTAATCTTTCTCCCCGGGGATCTAGAGATGCTCTTCTCCCTGGATACAAGACTAAAGCCAGCCTCTTTTGGTAAATGATGCATTCTCACTCAATCCAGGGATTCTTTACCGAGAGAGGCTTGAGTCCATTCACTTAATTCGGTCATAAAAATCTGTCAACCTCTTTTCCTGCGAAACCTCTTAAGACTTAGTCCGAGATTTATCGAATAGAAACGCAAACTGGCAAGTGAGGAGAAGGAAAGAAGGAGGTAAGAGCAAAGAGAGAGAGGATCAATTGAAAAACTGAAAGCAGAAAGAAGATGAAGGAGGAGGAGGAGGGGGAGGGGGAGGTTGAGGACCAGGAGGAGGGTTTCCTGATGACAAGTGAGAGAAGACGAAAGAGAGAGAAGAAGCAAAGGAGGAACACAAGGCAAGCAACGCGATAAAGATTCAGGAAAAGACATTGATTGATTAAGAAAGTCGCGGAGCAAGATAGAAGATATATCACTCGGCCTCCGCCGCCGCCGCCGGCGCCATTTTGTTCCAATCCTATTGTTACCGGCAACAAAAAGCCGTGCTGTTAAATACCCGGAAAACTTTGTAATTAATTATATAATACAAAATTCTTGCATATATGCATGCGCTCGCCCGCCGCCTTGTGTCTGCCTGTGTTTGTGTTTTATTCAATTGTTTATTAAAAAACAAAAACATTTTCGAGCAATCTTCTTTGCCTCTCATGTTTTAATGATGTGTAAAACATTTGTAATTTTTTTTTTTATTTTCATTACGTGAAATAAATTTCAAAAGAAACTTAAATTCAGGGCGCCGTATTTCTAAATAGGTTAGGCTGCAGCCTAGAGCGACAACAGAGGCGGCAGTTTGTAAACCATTCAAATAGTAGATTTATCTAAACTAAATGAACTTTATGTTTGTTTGTTTTTTTTTTTTTTTTAACATTCACACTCTTTTCTCTCTCACACACACACACACACACACACCATTTGGTATCCAAATGGCTTAAATAAAAAATCGGACTGCCTGGGGTCCGAACCCGCGACGTTCAGTATAGAAGATAGGCACACTACCAACTACACCAAGCCCGAGGGCAAACGTTATGTTTAAAAAAGACGAAAACACCAATGATCTCTATTATCCTTTTGTTGTATAAAACAAATGTATTAAGCAAATATGAACTATAGGCAGCCCCCGGGTTTGGTGTAGTAGGTAGCGTGCCTACCTCCTATACCAAACGTCGCGGGTTCGGACCCCAGGCAGTCCGATGATTTTATTTAAGCCATTTGGATACCAGATGGCTTAAATAGAATTGCCTGGACCCCCAATAGATATTATCATATATCGTTATCGTCAAAGTAAAAAAAAAAAAAAAAACTATAGGCAGCATACTCTTAAATCCGGCCCTGCTTATATTAGGAGAATATTAAACTAGATAGACAGAGGGCATCGTTGATAATATATTTAGGATAACAGGTTTTATTTTAGAAATAGGGTGGAAAATTTCCAAAATTTCTTTATGAAAAATTCATGGTTAAGAGATAGATGTCACGCGTGCCGAACTTGGCCAGAAAATTTATATTTTATTTATTAAAAATAAAAAAGAATATTATATGGGTATAGTGGGCGCCACAAGTATCTTCTGATATGCTCGAGAGTGGAGCATAGTCAACCAAAGCAATATTTTTAAAATAAATAATTTTTTTTTAATGCAACTGAAGAAGAAAAGCTATTTTAAGAGAACATGTCTCAAGGCTAAGCATTTTGGTTGCCTAAGCTCAAGGTTTCGCTCTCTTGAGCGGACCTCAAAACGTGTATATTCATCAAAATCTCGACATCGGATTTTCAACATGAAACCAAAACTTTCTTCTACATATATTACCGATATAGGTAATAGAAAGTAATAAAATTCTTCTTTTCTGGAAAACTATAGTATATTTGTACAAGAACAACGTTTTGGTCCCTCATTCTGTGGCCTTCTTAAGACATAAATTCACATGCAATATAGACTGTATATTCTGAGTCGTTGTATAATATTTTGCATTAGTATTTCGCCTCCACCAGCAGTCTTCCTTCACAAGAGCTGGGTTTATAAAATTATCTATATAATGTAAAAATTCTTTAGTCTCTCCATGAATAAATGAATTCAAGAGTTAATTCAAAAGTTTTAAGTTAATTAAAATTTTTAAGCTCCAAAAAATCGATAAGAAAATGTTTTTAATTATCCCAAAAGAGAGAGGAACGCGGAAAGTCTCCTTGCCGGAAGGAGAGAAGAAAAAAAAAATTCAATCCTTTAGACTTGAGTTCTGACGACTTGAGTTTTCTCAAGTTTTCCAGTATTGACGCTTTTCGTTGAAAATGTCTAATTAGTCGAGAGTTGACTTTCTATTAACAAACAACTTAAATATTCAATTAAAACTCATTTTTAGTTTGCTAACTTTTGACTTATTTTTAGGCTTTAATCCTGCTTAAATTTGCCATTGAATGGCGTCGGCAGTTGGTGGGGGTTGACGGAGTCCGGGGGTTGGAGGCAGAAAAACAGCAAAGCAGCCGCTGTCTCAAGGCAGGGGCGGGGGCGGGGGGCGGGGACGGGGGTGGAATGCAAACTGCCGGTGACGGCTGCACAGGCCATTCGCCATTCGCCAATCCCAACCAGCCAACTTCACCACTCAAAACTGCTGCAGTATGTCTGTCCGTCTGTCATTAGCGGTCGTTTGCAAATTACACACAAAAAAAAAACCTCCTCTCTTCTCCTTTTCTAGAAAAAGCCAGCCCCTCTCGGCTTGGGAAATAAGTCTTAAGGAAGGGGAGAAGCCTATTTAAATTATCACACCGTTTCTATAGCAACTTGAGATCAATGGGAAAGGCGATTGGAAAATAAATCAAGTTTTTATCCGAGATTTCCATTTCACTTTTGCACATGAACAAGTAGACTAACTAACTAGTAGCTTTAATAAGGAATCGTTTCAGAGAGAGAAATCTAATAGCATTTTTTCTTTTTTTTATATCAATGGCCAACAATGCACAGTGAAGGGTAAAATCAGGAAAAATATGCTCTACCACAAATTGAGTCGCATTTTATATATTTTTTTTTTAAACATTCATTTTTTCTCATTCACACTCACACACACTTTCACACTGTCTTTTCGGCAACTTAGGCTATATAAGACTTGACAATAACCGTTATTTATGAATCTATTTATATTGGGGACCAGGCATTTTTTTAAGCCATTTGGTATTTTATATTATATTTGGACCCTGTTACGCATTAGTGTGTCAAGCGCCATCTACCGAGATTTGAGAAAATTAACTTTAAAGTTTTTTTATTTTCATTGGATTCTATAAATTTTTTGTTGACATTTGTCCAAGTAACATTAAATATAAATTTTTTTGAGTACATATTTCATAAAAAATACTATTAATTATAGCATTTGAAACAATATTCCGCGCTTAACTCAATTTTTAATTTTTTTGGCGCTTGACACACTAATGCGTAACAGGGTTCATTTATGTTTTTTTAACCCCTTTTTTTTTAATTTTTTTTAAAGTTTTTTTTACGAAAGTCTTGAGGAGGCGCACTGAAGAGAATCTGCGAATTAGTTGATATGATGATCTTTTACATTTCCACCCTGTAAAGCGCGAAAGTTTGAAAATATTAAAAATAATTTTTAATTTTTGTCGCAAAAATTAGACGTTAAAAAGCAACTACACAAAAATATTCAAAACATGCTTTTTTTCTTGAAAACAAAAAATGTTAAAATATGCATGAAAATAAGGTTGTTTTGGTTATAAATTGACGAAACATGCATTGTGCATTCTTCAAAAAAAGCCAAAATATGCACAATGCTCGGAACAAATAGAGTGATTTCGAATCAAATACTCATGTAAGTGGTATCTAAATGGCTTAAATAAAATCATCGGACCTGCCTGGGATCCGAACCCTCGACCCTTGGTATACAAAGCAGGCGCGCTACCAACTACGCCAAGCCCGAGAGCCTCAGTGGGCATATATTGGTAGAAACATATATGAATAATTGGAATATTATATAACGATATATTCTGCAAAAAATCTAAGAAGAAGGAAATCCTTGCTTGATATAAGCCAATCAAAATACCATCTTTTTTGATTCAAAACAATAAAGAAAAGAATTTAATTTACTTCCTTTAAATATCCATTTGATTTTTTTTTAATTGCTTTTAGCAGTTTAGTGCGTGCGTCATGAAAAAAAGTCCTATTATGATACGGTAAATTACATTATTTAAAGATGGTCAAAAATGTCTACACAAAAAATCTGATTTTTGAAGACAAAATAAGATTGTGAGATGTCAAATTAGCTTGTCAATTATTCTATTTTATATGAGAATATCATAAATATTTTTTTTTTTTATTAAAAAAATGAAATTAAACTTATTTGTGATTAGCGATCTTTATATAATCAGTGATCGTTTTCGACCTTATTCTTAACGAATATGCAAAGGCCCGGATGGCTGATTGAACTACGGGAAATGCAAGGGGAAATAGCTATATTTACATATTGTACTATTGTAAAGAAGATTACAACTGAACCCTCCTCTCTCTCTGCGCCCATTCTTCGGGGTCATAAAGGAAATAATCTATTAAAAGGACCTGCAAAACGTCAAAAGTCTCGCTCTCTCTTCTTATGTGATACCTATCGTCGAAAGAGTCAAATAAATTTTAATTAATCGTGTGAATTATAAAATTTCTAGGTCGCGGTTTTACCCATCACTTCAATACAAACTCTTGGGCCATGTCGGTTGGTGTAAGCAGCTCTTTAAGGGAGGTGACTAGCGAGTCGCTTGGTAAGTCACCCAAGAAAACGAACAGCCTTTCCCAAAATGGTCTATATCGACCCCCAGAGGCCGCCGAAGGCGGGCGGCCTGGCTAGTGATTTTATATTAGGGGCTACTTAGGCGTATAATGAGAACAAAATTCTCAACATTTATTCTAATTATTTTTTAAAAATTGTTTTAAAAGCTCTCTTGTCTTTTTTTTATATTTTGTTGATTCCATAGAATAATCTCATGCCATTACTAGTTACGTTTAAAGTTTGATATAGATGGATAAGCCGATTATCGTTAGAATACTCACAGACACACTGACACCCCCAAGAGCGAGAGAGAGGCAGTCAGAGAAAAACCACTTTGCAACGTGATTATTTGCCAAAAGTCAAAAATTCTATATCTTTTAATGTAATAGTTAATTATTTCAAGTATTGGTAATAAATCCTAGTAGACTTTTTATAGGCCTATGTAAAAAATATTGTTAAAATTTTTATTTATTTCCTCTGAGGAATTCAATTGTCTCTGGGAAAAACAGAACTCATCTTCTGTATTTGAAATTACAACAAAGTTAATACAATTTAATCAATCAAAATAGTCTAGTTCTGGAAGGATTATATTTGTCTTTTCCTTTGGACTTATCAATCCAATTTTATTCAGTTATATACAAACAAATTTGTTAACTATTACAATATTATGTATAATATTTTTGACTTTTGTAAAAAAAGAAAAAAAAATCAAGAAATAAAAGAGAAAAATCAAGTAGCCTATAATGGTAAAAAAAATACAAAACAAAAATACATTTCTAATAAGAGAATCGGGGACTGGGAGGCCTGGAAACTGAGAAGAGCTATAGTTATCACAATTGTTGCAGATATGGGATGCCAAGAGCAGCGAAAGTTCGGGGTTGGTGTGTGGAACGTCTCTAAGGATGGAAAATTTTACATGAAGTTGACTTTAATCAAGAATCGAACTTTTACTGAAAATAATCGACTTTTTAGAATCGAGATGAAACTCTTTCAAGTCGATTAGAATCGATTCTCACTGGACGACTTCGACTTTTTTCTTACTATATTTAGTATCCGATGGTAATATAGTTTGTAACGTTTTCGTTGAGTGACTTTCATCTTTCTTTTAAAACCTACACATAACACACGAATCAACACGCTTTCTAAGATCGGTTAGTGAAGATATGTGGCATTCTTAATTCCTCAATTTTAATGTTTTATTTAGATACTCAACTTTCATATTTTATTTTAATGTTCGGTGCCTTATCACGAGCAATTTCTGGATAGAATATTCTTTTATAAAAATATTGAAAACAATATTTGTTTCTGTTGTATTTAATAAATTGTTCAAATACTTAATAAATCTTATATTATAAATAAATAAATAAGTTTATATTTAATGTATATTGAGTAATCTCCTAAGCACGAGTTATAGAGTTTTTAAAAAGTCGACTAGAAAGTCGAAAAGTCGACTCTCTGAAATGATTAATCGATTCTGAGAATCAAAAAAAAATCAAGTCGATTCCAAAATCGATAATCGACTTTTCGAGCGCCTTTTCCATCCATATTTTTATTTTATTTTATTTAAATTAAATTAATTATTTATTTTTTAATTATTTTTTAAAAAAGGGATTGAAAAAAAAAAAAAAAAAAAGAATAGAGAATTCCTTTTTTTATTTTAAACAAATATTCAAATTTTAATTTCTCAATTAAACACACACCCACACCCATCCCCTCAATTGCATTATTATTGGTATAACCTACACATTTTGTCCTAAGAATTATTTGTTGTATAAGGATGTGCAAAATTTCCCAAATCAAATATGAAATTACTTCTTGTAGAATCCATAGGAACCCTTACCTTTATTTAAATAAATTTGATTCTTTTGGGCGAAAAGTAACCCATGGCTCGTCGACATTTTTATTTCTGTTCTTAGGGAATTATATAATTTAAAAGTATCTATAATTAAATAGCTAGACCTAATAAATAAAAAAAAACTTTTGATTTAACGTTATTCAAATGTAACAAAAAAAATACAATGAAAATAATTTTTTTCTTTCTTTATTTTTTCTATTCTAGCCTGGCTATTTTGCATCCGATCGACTCTGTTCCTCTGTATTGTATTCAATCAACACTTAAAAACAAAATTCGCTATATTTTGTTTTGTACAATTCATTATTTTGCAATTCAATAAATAATTTCTCCCATTTATTTTATAATGATGTTATTAATTTATTTAATGGAATAAATCAGTGCCACAATAGAAGGTGACTTGATGAAAACATTTTGGTTTTTCGGTCAAATAATTTTTATATTATACTCTAGTTCTTTCTTTCTGAATAATTAATTATAAATTTAACAGATGAATAGAAAAAAAAACATTTTATTATTTCTTTGAGCATCCGTCCTGGATCTTCGTCTAAATATTTAAATAAAAATAATAGGCATACGTAGGGATACGGCAGGGGCGTATATAAGGGGGGGGGGGGCCGAGGGGGCCCGGGCCCCCCGAAATTTCCCAAACACATATACATATATAGGGATATACAGACATCAGCGCAACAAATTTTTCCGCAGAGTGCAAAACTTTGATTCCGCAAAAGAAAAAATGTTCCGCAAAAAATTTCGCGTGAAAAAAATTTAGTTTCTTAAAAAAAAAAGTTTTCCGCAGAAAAATTTTTGAGTTCAGGCCCCCCCCCCGAAAAAAATTTTTATATACGCCCCTGGGATACGGTATCGAAAAAAAGTATCGATATTTGTACTTGGTATCGTATCGAAAGGAACGTATCGATACCAGAAAGTATCGAAAGGAACGTATCGATACCAAAAAGTATCGGAAGAAAAGTATCGATACCAGTAGGTATCGAGTATTTTTTAAAGAATGAGTATTTTTCCTCTTTTTTTAAGTTTTTTCATCATCTTAGGCTCCTGACGTCGTTCAAAGGGCCTAATGGAAGATTAATGGGGTATACTGGTATGCAGTTTTCCCTAAAGTAATGAGCACTAGGAGGACGGGGCTTTCTCAACCAAAATACGGATTTCGCCAAAATACCGTAATAGTCTGTCCATATTCACTGGTCGACAAAAATGAACTTTTTTTTCTTTCACAAGAATAAAGATATGAGATTCTAGAAATATTTTTCATAAATTCAAATATCATTTCAGTTTTTCCCCATCAGGCACACTTTTAGAGATATATAGAAAAATAAATTTTAATAGAAAAAGTGCTCTAAACGGGCTCTTATTTTGAAATTTCAAGATTTTTTTAAGACGACACCCATTAAAAATATGCAGATAGTTTTAATACATATAAAGAAAGTTTCACCCCAATAATTTAGACGTGCCACAAACGGCTTAAAATTTAGAAAAATCGAGTTTTTTAAGTTTTTAAAAAAATCTTGAAAATTCAAAATAAGAGCCGTTTTAGAGCACATTTTCTATTAAAATTTATTGTTCTCTATATCTCTAAAACTGTGCCTGATGGAAAAATTCTAACTACATATTTGAATTCAGTGTAAAAAATATATACTAAATTCACTAATCAGATTTCTTGTGAAGAAAACCTTGTCGACCAGTATTTTTATTATTATTAGATTATATATTGGCCTTTATATGTAATATTTGCGCACTTTTAAATTTAGTAAATACAGTTTGCAATAATACAAAAAAATTAAATTAGAAATTTAATGTTATTAAATGAAAGGGTTTTTATTAAAAAGTATCAAATTTTCCATTATTAATAAATAATTATTAGGAATATGATGGAATAAAGTCTATCCCACAAATATCGACCATCTGTTATATATCAACTTGCTATTTATATCAAGGAAAAAAAGAATATGCGATATTCTTTGGCAGAATCGCAATTAAAATATTTATATAACGTTTAAAGTCTGTCTATATGGCCTAAGATGCCGAAAAAACTTAAAAAAAAAAATTATATTTGAATGAGTACTTTTCATTCGATACCGGCAATCAAGTACTCATATGAGTAAAGTATCGAAAGAAAAGTATCGAGTAAAAAAAGTACTAGTATCGATACCAGTAAGTATCGATACTTTTTTCGTGTCCCTAGGCATACGCCATTCCAATTGAAAATGATATTTTTTTCGACATCTTAAGCCACATAGACTTTTAAAATATTCAAATGATTTATATAAATATGATATATGTGAGGTTCCAGGCACTTTTATTTATACCATTTGGTATCCAAATTATTTAAATAAATATTCACCGGACTGTCTGGGATCCGAACCCTCGCATCTTGGCTTTATCATCATTTGTCAACTACTCTCGTCCACGAGAACTTAGTTTAGCAGAATGTGTCGGATTAATAATAAAGTAGTACATTTTTTTTTCTAAATGAAAATATTAGTGATTTATTGTATTTAAAAAATTTGAGTATTTTATTCTTACTGGGACCTTTGCTCAAGGAATTGCTTAAAGGCCAACATACAAAATACTAATTTGTATGTATAAATGGATAAATAATTTTTTTTGTGGCTAATATTCGTGCCTCCTTAATTTGAAAAACGCTGTTCTAAAGTTTTTAATTGTGTTGTTGTTGTTTTTTAATATAAAGGTGGTTCTTTGTTAACATAAGCTGCATGCCTTTAATCCGGCACTGGCAGAATCCCAAGGAGTCAAAAAAATCCCCTTTGATAATCAAAGCATCTATTTGAGTTCAATTAATTTCAGAGAGATTTCCTTCAAGAATTGATCATTGAAATTGCAAAAAAAAAAAAAATAAATTAAATAAATAAATTTCAAGTTAATTGAAAATATAATAATAATAAAAAAGAATTAAATTTAGCAGTATCTAAATAAAATAATATTATGATAGACAAAGTAGTTTGATTACGCGAAAAGGAAAATATATTTTCAAGAAAACGAGAAAGTGTAATTAAATAAAGCCTTAAATTAGCTAATTCAATAGTGCTTGAGTTAATAAGACTTATACGAAGATCCTATAAGTAATTGGAGAAGAAATATTAGATGAAGATCCATTTGGAAAAAAAAAAAAAAAAAAAACCCCTAATCGATTCCTTCGGGGCGAACGAACCAAATTAAAGGAGTAGCAGATTGGATGCTGCTGCTGCTACCGGGTGTCCAGTAATAACTGTAAAGCTTGCTTTTGCCGAATCGGCACAATCGAAAACCGTTATATCGTGCACAACGGGGCTCGGAGATAAAAACTAATTAAATAGAGGAGAAAATGAAGTTTAAAGAAGAGGGTGGAGAGAGTCGCTTGAGAGAGAGAGAAGGCGGGAGGGGGTTGAGTTAGGGGGGTTGGGGTGGATGGATGGAGATTTCTTCGAAGCGAGAAAGAAAGGAGAAAATGCAAAGCGAGAGAGTTGCCGGCGTGAAAGCAATAGAAGGAGAGAAAAGCCTTGGGCGGAACAGAGACAGAGTGAAAAATGTGAAAATATAAGTGGGAAAGAAAATGGAAGGCGAGCAGTAATTACCAGCGTCTATGTCCGCCATTTTGAATATATTATCAGCTTTTAAAAGAAGAAGGAAAATTATCCAAGAGAGTCGGGGGGGAGAGAAAAGTTTTTGTCGAGAGAGGAGATTGGACGCGGAATGGGACCTGCGCGGAAGCAAACAGCTCCGGGACGCCGCCCAGAAAGAAATCCCGGGCAGGTTTCCCGGAAGCACGAGAGGTGCCCATTAAAGGGTCCAGGGTGTCGCGTGACCAACGATGGATGCTGCTGCTCATCCCCGAAATAGCCCCCCTCGCCTTGGTCGCGTGTCACGAGACACTTTCTTCTTCTCAAATTTGGGGGAAAATTCATCCATTAGCGCGCCGCCCAGGTAAGAAGGGTACGAGAGAAAAAAAAACAGGTCTCGAGACACGCGCCGGATGAATTTCGGGGAGAATGGACCGAAACGCAAGAGGGGGATCTCCCGAAATCTTTCTCTACGACGAAATAACAAATTTATTTAAATAAGTCAACTGGATTTAGCGACCCCTATTTTTTTTTTGGCAGGGCTGACCACTTAGAGGCAGGCACACTCCCAAACATAAGGCGGTCAGTTGATTATTCAAAAAATTTACATTTAACAATAAATAGGAATGTAATCAACTTACGGGGAGATGTTTTCTATTCACTATGCAATATTCTTTTTCCCTTTTCTCAAATTAAGAGGGTATTTATTTGGTGGACACCTTCAGGGCCCTTCAGCAGCACCTTTTCAAATAAAATGACCGACCCTCCCAGTTTTGAATATGAATGTTTTTTTGATTATAAAATAGAAATAAACTACGCTTTGAACGTTTTTTGTGAAATTGAGCAGTTATTTTAATGAATTCAAAAAATTTAAATATTTTTTTATTCATAAAAATGTTTGTTAAATTTTAGTGTGAATCAATGTCAGGGCGAAGGTAGAAAAATAAATGATAAGAAAATGGAAAAAAAATCTAGTAGCCAATAGCTTGAAGGTTTACTTTTTTTGTTATTCTGATCTTCGGAATTTAAATAAATATCATATAATATTCATTAGCGAAAAATTTTATTGAGGTCTGGCGACTGTATTGCATAATTTAACAGTTTCGGTTTTACAAAAAACCATCATCAGGCCTAAAATCCATAAAAACTATAAAAATTACATGCAAACCCTTAAGTCAAATACATCGAATTAGTTAATAACAATTTTTTTTTCCTTTTTAAATACACAAAATTTTTATCCTTACACAAAATCTTTTTGATATTATTGTTATTGTAAAGAAAATATTTTATTTTCAAAAATGTCTTAATTTTCCAAGTTTTCTCTTATAAAATAGATGACAATCAATTAAATTCATCCGAATCGCCAACCTTTAACAATAATTCGGATCCTTCATGAGAATAATTCTTAATTTATCTCAATTTCGACTTCCTCAAATTCTATCAAATGCAGATGACCTAGCAAAAATAGGAATAGGAAAAAATGTAGATGGAACAAATAAATGAGTCCATTGTTCGAGGCTATCCAATCACTTTAACCCTTTTACTAAAGACAATCTCTAGGACTCATTTGGTTGGTGTTCTATCCTTCCCCCTAAGATGTCCCTCTACCCTCCGGTTCTAATAAAATATGAGACAACTAAAATAAAAAATTTTCATTAGGAAAATAAATATATTGATTAGTTCCATATAAAATTCGTTTAAAACCCTTAGCAGATTATTTTTTATTGATCATATTAATATATTTATAAATTTAATATAAAATTAAATGTCATATCACACCCTGAGGGGTGCAGATTATTTTCTTTCTCTTTTGATTATTAATACGAAAAATTTGAGATTCTTTGGCAATTTAAAAAAAAAATCAAAATAATAGGCTGTATAAGTTGCTGGTTGTAATGTGATTATAATGGAGAGATGGACAGATCAGCCAAATTGGAATCCTCGAGGTTCAATAAAACGGCCCCAAAAGTAAGACGTTTCGATGTAAGTTGTGGGTGTATATCTTTAGGAAAAGGAAGTATGGAAGCAGAGACAGCCAAGAAGACGGCCTGAATGGCTCCTGTGCTCTAGATCAGAGATAAATGATCTGACCAAAGTATCAAAGATTTATTTCAGATCTTAGGCTCAGAGCTATATAAACAGAAGTCAAATAATGTTCTCCTTTTATTTTATTGGAATGGGTGCATAAGGTCCGAAGACCTATAATGACCAGTGGTCACATGCTAGCCTGGAAGAATATATATATAAAAAAAAAAAATTTAGGCTATTACTAACAAATTCTGGTTCAATCATATGTGCACCCCGGAATATGTGTATAATTTTCAATAAGTGAAGGCCAAATAAATTCAGACCGAAACGTCTTATTTTGGGAGTTTTTATTGGTCCTTGAGCATTCCAATTTGGCTGATATCTCCATTCCTAATAAGCTTATTTATGAAGACTTTAATTATATATAGAAAAATCTGGTGTGACAAGCACTCTCTTACCTTCGGTAATCGAAAGTTGTGTTGTGTGCTTGTCACACCATTTTTTTTTTCATAAGATGGGTCTCGAAAAATTTTAAAACTCGTACCGTCAAAAAGTTTGGGAAACTCTGCTATATAGTATATTCACTCCGCCGACCCCGCTGCACGAGGAAAATAAGGCGAGGGAAGAAGAAGAAGAATCACTGAGAAAGATTTTATCAAGGTGCTAATGAATAGCCTAAATAAATAGACAAAATCTAATTAAATAAAAACCGGATTATCGAGATCCAAGTTTTATAAAAAATGATGAGTTTATTTATTATCCTTGATAACGAATTTATGTTACATCAAGTAGTTAACATCAATGAATCTTCCCCAACATGGCTCTGTTGGTTTCCCATCCACTTCTGGACCCTCTCAATGGCAAATGTCCAAAAACTGACCAAGAACAACTTGGCTAATATCACATTAATTGATTTTATTATGAGAAACGCACAAAAAAAAACGAGAAGAAATAAAAAATAGTTTTTCAAACTTGATATAAAATTAAATAACCGAATCTAACTATACTAAAAGAAAATGCTTTTGGTTAAGTTCTATCAATTTGAAAATCTTTACCTGGTTATCTAATGGAGCGAAATAATTGAAAAAGTTGCGCCATTAAAGTAAGAATGGTCTGTCCAAAGCAAGTCGTTAGGACCCTTAGCCTATGTCAAGTTTTAAGGGAAGTGGAGGGGGCAATATAAAATCTACTGAGATTAACATAAACGATGATCACCAAGATAAAGATAGGGCGAAGAACGAGCACAAGGGAGAATTAAGGAAAAGGAATGGAGAGAGAGAAAGAGGCAAAAGAGAGAAGAAGGAGAGAGAGAGTGAGAGAGAGTGAGAGGTCTTTATAATAATGTATAAGATTTCACAAATGACATTTCCCGAATTAATGATCCAAACTCTCACGAAGAAATATTACGCGCTATTAAGATTTTAATAATTCTAAAAATAAAAATAGCACATTTATCATTTGAAGGATTAAATTAAGGGGGGTAGATGTTGCAGAGATTAAAACATAAATATATCATTCATCTATTTAAAAGTACATAAGTGATTAGAGAATGAAATATAATCAGTGTTGGTTGGCAAAAAGGAGAAATTAAAAAAAAAAGAGAGAGAGAGAGAGAGAGAGAGAGCGATGTTAATTATTTTGCAAGGCGATGGGAAGACGGGGGGGGGGGGGGCTTCTCTCTTGTCTGAGAGCTGGGCACCCAATATATTTTATGTCCTGAGTTACAAGGGATCATTATATTTCATAATTATCTACCATCATTAAAATCAAGAAATTGTTTTCGTTAGAGAGAAGCACCCGGGATTAATCCAGTTAAAAATTTATTATTATTAAGAAGAAGACTTTCCTAGAAAGAAATAAGCAATATGGTGTGTGTGTGTGTTGGAAGAAGGATTATTTATGCTTAATAGCTTCTTAGCTTTTTTTAATTCATTGAGTTAATCCATGAGCGGATCATCGTTAACAAGTAACAGAATGGCCCTAATGGAGATTACTTAAGCATATGGCCTATAGTGAGTCACTAAGAAAAGAAAAAAAACAAACATACGAGTATGATTATTATAATAATACAGTAAACACTTTTTAAAGTAGGTACTCTTTTTTTTAATATTTTCATGTAAAACCGGAAGTGGGGAATGTTACTAAATATAACATGTTGTTTACGTTAATAGGATTTAATAAAAAATAATAATAAATCAGGTCTTGATGGAATTTCGTTTGGTTAATTTTTTTTTTTTGGCCTAGACAGAAGGGGATTAAACTTGTAATCCTGGTGTGACTGCTCGCACAGCACACAACTTGCCTTCGGTAATCGAAAGTTGTGTTCTGTGCTTGTCACACCAGATTTTTTGTGTCGACATATATTTAGTTTCCACCGATATATTAAAATTCAAGATATACATGGGAAAATATTTATATTTTGTCACCACGGCAATTTCTCCTATGAAGTACAAGAGTGAAGTGATCTTCAGAAGATTTCAATGGCAAAATGAGAATATACATTTTAAAGAGCATCTAAAAAATAATTGATTTTTGAATTTTCAAAATCGATGGAGCGAATTTTTAGAAAATCAGAATAAAACTGAAAAAGTGAATCAGTAAAGTACTAGTACTCTTTGGCCGATTTTGTTCAAATGCTTCGGTCACCCAACTTAAATATAAAATATTTCTTCAAAATTAAATATAAACCACACACAGACCATGTCGCGAAAACCACTTTTTTGGATTCAGGGGACCTCAAAACGTGTATATCCATCAAAATCTCGACATCGAATTTTTGACATGAATCCAATACTTTCTCTCTCTATATATATTAACACATATATAGAGGTAAGAGAAAGTAAAACGAATCAGGTTCAAAGCAAAAAAATTATAAACTTTTGAGAAAGGAAATGGGAACCCAAATATATCTACTGTTATATAAACTGTAAAAAAATGAAATGATAGGAAAAAAATAAATGGTGGAATCTTTAGCTGAAAAATCATTCTTTCTAACCGTATATTCAACATAATTAAACCTCTTAAGACAGGGGACATTCAGCCGCTAAACTTTTCCGTGCATGCCTCCCTAACAGGCCACTATAGACACATGATTTGTAACACGTCGTCACGTCAAAAATTAAACAATTAATCAAATAAAATATCTTTTAGTTCAAATTTGAAATACCAATTTGTAAATAGGTTTTAAGAACAAAAAGTTTGCCCCTCCCCCCCCCCCAAGAGAAATGACGCAACTGTTTACATCTTAAAAGATATTTAGAGAAGAGCTGACAAAAAAAAATTCATTTGTAGCCTGTTATGTATTTTGACAAATTTTACAAATCAAAAATTAAGAACTTATCAAATTTTCTTTGGTAGACTATTTTAAAATAATTTAAAATGAAATTTTTTTAAATTAATCTACTTACTCTATATAAAATAGCTATTTTAATTTGTTAATTTTTTTTTGAGCTTGCGGACTTGGCCTACCTCGGCCCGCTCTTGAAATTTTTAAAATCTGTATTTTCATTTGAAGCAATGCATAAAAAAGAACAATCTCAAATATTCCCCCCTCCCCCTCTTACAGATACGTCCCTGTATCCTTAATTTCAAAGTATTCGAAGTAAGAGAATATTCATGAATAATAAGGCTGAAAAACCTATATGCCTAACATTTATATCAGCATTTCCCAAACTTTTTTGGCCGCGGCCCGGTAGGAGGTTGCAAAATTTTGAAAGTACAAATACACATCTTGCCACTCGCTATTCCTATGGAAATGTCTAAGGGATGTATAAAAAAAAAAAAAAAATAATAACAAAAAAAGTTTTTTTCGACCCGGCAAAATTTTTCTTCGACCCTATTTTGGGAAACGCTGATTTAACTCATAGTTTAATTTTTCAATTGTCCAGATGAAGACGACGGAAGATAATTTAATTTTTTTCAGCACTATTAATCTACTTGTTGATGATAAAAGATTTCTTTTTTAAAGAAGAATTTGTTTATATTTATTTAGAGGTGTTTGTTTTTTGTTTTTTTTGTTATAATGTTTGGAGTGCCTACCTGGGAGTGAGGAGGCGAGACAAATCATGCTGGCTTGGGGAGGAATCGAACAAGACTGATAGATTTTGATGGGGGCATCAGCCCCTAGCCCAAGTGGTCTCAAAGGGTATTGTCCGAGGGCCCCGGAGAAACTTGTTTCCCTTAACGGGCCGCCTGGGAAACTCCAGACCCTCCAGCTTAAGGGCACTAAGGGTCAAGCAGCAGCACCGACTTACCTATTTGATTGAATCCTACGGTTGTTGCCCGGTGGTGTTCGCCTTTGTTGAATTTGGTTGCACTAAAAAAAACAAAAAACAAAAATTAAGAACAAAATATTTTTTTTTTTGTTGCTTATATTAAGGTAAAAATTATTCAAAGGAAATGACCTCAACATTCTTATTATAGAAATATTAATTTTTTTAAAATAATATAAAAAATTAATACACATATGATATTAATGAAAAAAATAATAAAAATTTACAAAATATCTTCATAAATCAAATTTATAAACTACTACTAGCCGCAAACCCCGCCTTGGGTGAGCGTCCTACAGTTAATCTGAATTAATAATACTGTAGCCCAGGGGTTATTAAACTGTGGTCCGTCGACCCCCAGGGGTTCCCGAAATAGTTGCTGGGAGTCCGCGAAACTGTTTTAGTTAAAAAATTTTTTGTATAATACACTGCGCTTCAAAAATGTAAACTTAGGCTGTAGCCTAAAACCAAAAATTTGTTATTTTTTTGAGTTTTAATCAGAATTCAAAAAAATTTTTTACAAACGACCAAATAGAAAG
Organism: Euborellia annulipes; assembly: GCA_023213315.1. Classification (NCBI taxonomy): domain Eukaryota; kingdom Metazoa; phylum Arthropoda; class Insecta; order Dermaptera; family Anisolabididae; genus Euborellia; species Euborellia annulipes. The sequence goes on along the minus strand of JAKCPI010004285.1, from coordinate 44,442 downwards.
TCCATTCAGTAGTTAGAAATTCATTTTTATTTATGTATTAATAGTACTAATTTTATTACTAAAATTATTACAAATACTTACAAATTTTGAGTTCCGATTAGTTCTTTTAGTTACGTTTGCCGAAAAGTTATCTGAAAAAATAAAACAAAAAAATATTAGTCAAATTTAAACAAAAAATGAATTTTCATTTATAGGGGGGGGGGGGTCCAATATTCGTTAAAAAAAAAAAATATTCCTAAGTTAAATGGGAAAAAATAAAAATCCTCTCATATTATCAAAACACTTGAGGTTTGATGTCAATCATTTATTTTAACCCCCCCCCCCCCCGCCGCCGCTTCCTAAAAATTATGCCATTGATATAAATAGGAGAAGTGAAATAAGTTATAAATTTTCATTCTTATCTTATGATAGTGTCATACGAAAGTGCAGTTAAGAGCCATTTAAAAGGGTAAATTAAAATTAGATAATCAAAAAGTGTGATTTCTTTAAATGTATATTTTAGAGAAAATATAGGCAAATTTCTGACCAGCGATGGTGTCCATGTTAAACTCGGAAGTGCTTGCTGGCTGGCTCAGAGTGACCGTTCAGAGACTTCAATGCTTTCAAAGCTTAATCGGCCATTAGGGGGAGAGGGGGGGGATTTTTTGGCCGTTGCTGACCCGATTGCCAAAAACCTGATTTCATTATGTTCAATGAGATTCCCTAACCGGACAGACGGACCAACTGTCCCATATGAGAATGCAAATGAAAGGGTCAGCTTTTGGGCCCATGGGCCAACGCAACGCGACTCCCCAAATTTCTTCAAGACCGGTCAAACGGGTTAATGGCCTAAAGGGAGATGCCCCGCGGCTTAAGGGCCAAGTGGTCACTAGGGTCCCGTCACCAGATCCGTCCTCCCTTTTTTGCCTGAATAGTAATACAAACAATTTCGTTATTCATTTCTATTTTTTTTTTTTAATTTTGAATAAATCACTGAAAAGTCGACTCTGACTTTAGCCAAGAATCGATCTTTTACTGAAAGTAATAAACTTTTTTGAATCGAGCTGAATCTCTTTCAAGTCGATTAGAATCGATTCACGACTTCGACTTTTTTCTTACAATACTTAGTACCCGATGGTAATATAGTTTGTAACGTTTTCATTGATTGACTTTCATCTTTCTTTTATACACATAACACACCAATCAACACGCTTTCTAAGATCGGTTAGTGAAGATATGTGGCATTCTTAATTCCTCAATTTTATTGTTTTATTTTGATACTCAACTTCCATATTTTATTTTAATGTTCGGCGCCATATCACGTGCAATTTCTGGATAGAATATTCTTTTTTCTTTTTTAAAGTCGACTTTCAGAAATGATTTATCGAATCCGAGAATCGAAAAATATCAAGTCGATTCCAAAATCGATTTTTCGAGCGCCTTTTCCTACCCCCAAAGGGAGATTTTGTTCTAACAAACAAGAAAATGTAGAAATGACGTTTCTGAGTGTCTTATTATAAAAAATTGTATAGAAATGTGAGAATAAAAATAAACTTGATATGCATTTTTCCCACTTAACATAAAATAGAGCTATTAAAAAAAAATCTACTTATTTTCTCATTTAAATTTTTTTCCTAATAATTTTTTTTTTTTGAATTACTAAAGTGTTTTTTAATTTGCTTCGTCATCGACATTTGGTGATCGTCGTCATTTTTTTCCCCCGAAATTGCATAATTAGCCTGATCGGTTGAGTGGTCAAAACGAGAGAGCCTCAAGGCTTCTTCATCGACTTCACACGTGGTCAGGCATTCATCATCCAAGCCCCGGACACAATGCAATTAAAAAGAAAAAATCCTATGAATATAATCCCGTATCGACGTCATAGAAAAAGAGGGTAAGAAAATAAAAATCCGGAGAACCCGTTTGACCACTACTACTGTCCATCGGAGCAAGCTGCACGTTTGCACCCATTGGGGAGGACGGACGGTAGGTCCCGTTGACCGGCCAGAAGGCCATATGTCCATCTATCCGTTCCAAGGCCTAGAGGCGAGAACAGACCCCCCCTCGGCCACCACTTGCCGATCCATTCAAAGGAAGTAGCCGATAATTAATGAATCCATTAGTGACCAAAGGAGAGTGTCGAGTTCAAACAAAATTCTATAAATCGCACTTTCAACATGAATTCACGTTTTTGACAAAGACAGGAAGCAAATATCATATAAGATTTATTTATCTTTATTTAGTTACTACTCTACGAGTTCATTCATATATACTCCAAATTATTTAATAATATTATCTAATCCTAACTGAGTGTTAAAGAGAGTAAGGGAGGGAGGGAGCAGGAGAAATTTGATCATATTTATACCAATTTTATTTATTTAAGTCATTCAAAAACTTTGAACTCAGTTCATCGAAGAAAAACTTCACATACCCAGACGTTCCTTTTTTTTAAGTCTTTTCGGCATCGTATAGACTTTAAACGATTGGCCTATTCTCTAAAAACAGGCGTTAAAATTTAACATCCTAAATTGAGAGTTAAAAAGTAAAGTAATAACACTAACGTTAAAAAATGCTATATTCTCTACAAGGGCGGATACAAGGGGGTTTAAGGGGGTAATTACCCTCCCTCCCCTGAGATTTGAGAAAAAAATTTTTTTTGGAAAAAAAATTGTATTTTTAATAAGTTATAAAGAGTCAAAAAAATACAAGACATATGAAGGCAAAATTATTTCTTTTATTGTTGCCGTTCCAGGCTGACGTTTCGCCAATGGTCTAGGCCATCAAAACAACGAAACGTCAGCCTGGAACGGCAACAATAAAAGTAATAATTTTGGCTGCATATGTCTTGTATATTTTTTGACTCCTTAATAATACCTCCAGCCACAGAGACATACCTCATAATAAGTTATATATAATTTTAAAAACTAATACTTAAAAATTTGATTTGTATATTATATATTCTTTTTTTTTTCTCAACTCTCAACAGAGATTAACTCCAATTACAGAGAGACAAAGGAGACATTGGCAATATTTGAAAATTTTCACGGCAAGTGGGATTTGAGCCCGAGTTGTATAGCAACTCTAGATTCGTAATTCTAGGCTTGTCCGATTAGCCACGACTAAACAACTACAGAATGTTGAAAATAAGAAAAAATTGTGTGCCTGTGAGACCAGTCACACCAGACTACTCCCCCACTCCCGAGAAACTTCTCTGGATCCGCCACTGATTCTCTAACAATAGCGACGTTAACATGTTGCTTTTAACGCCATTTTTATGCTGAGGTTGTGTTTATATGTGGGTTTCACTGGGTTATGTGAGTAAAACAAAAGTTTATATTATACTCGATATATTTCGGGATAATATCCCGAAATATATCGAGTATAATATAAACTTTTGTTTTTACTCACATAACCCAGTGAAACCCCACATATAAACACAACCTCAGTTTAAAATGTTTCACCTAAAACCTACACCGCAATCTCTAAACTTAGCCATTTTTATGCATTAAATGCGGCGTTAAAATATTAAAGGCACCTCCTAGATATGACATTATTCTTTTAACACTATTGACAGAATGGTAACGCTTTGGCTTTAAGTTTTTGCTTACAGAATAGCAATTTGAGACAAGGAGGTGTTAAATTGAATTAACGCTGATTTCAGATGTTAAAAGTTAACGTCTTTTGCTTAGGGAATAGACCTGAACATGTGATCAAGGCATATTTATTTACAATTGATTTAAATAAAGATTCATCGGAAGGTCTGGGAACCGAAACCACTCTCCTTTTGAGATTATCAATCACAATATTTAACCTCTCAACCGGAGGATAGAGGGGGGAAGGAATCCAGGTATGAAATTATTAATAATTTTATAAATGAACGTTATTCGATTAAAATATATTTTTTTTTCTTTATTATTGAAAACCTATTTTAAAAATTTTTTTGAAGATCATTTAACAAATAGATTGTTTTTTATCGAAAAAAAAATCTAAATGAGGTTCTTCGAAAGTTTTTTTACAATAATACTTTAATAGGCAATCTAACGATTGAATGAAGTGGTAATAAAATTGTTTAATAAACCCTCCTTCTCCTCCCCAAAGAAATGCTATCATTTCTTCTCATATTAATGATTGCATATCAATCAGCTCTTAATTAATTGGAGACTTGATTATATATCTACCTTGCCTATCAATCAGACCCTAATTAGCTGCTGACTCTTAATTATATACCTATCTAACTATTCAGACATTTCTTTATATACTTTTTTTTTTTTCAAAATTTTAAAATGAGTTCCTTTGATTCTTCACTTTAATTTCTCCCTGATATTTAAGACTGAAGAAAAATTTGGTGTTGGCTGGGTCTTCTACACCACCGGTGGCCTTTTAACGTGACAACGTCTATTCCCTGGCTTCAAACGATTTTTACTTTCTCTTACATATATATGAAAATTCAAAATAGACAAGTGTTTTGCCTAAAAAATGAGTTAAAAAAAAAAAAAATTGATTCTAGAGGTAATTAATCGGAATTTTTTCTATATAGTCGATTAGAGTTTTTCATTCTGCACAAATTGACATCCCATTTAGTCTGATCGGATTAGCCGTTCGGAATCTACAGTGGTTGAAACCTTCAAATTCGAATTTATCGCCGCGCGGTAAAATTAAAGAAAAATAAATGGTGAAATCTTTAGCTGAAGAATCATTCTCCCTAACTTAGAGGAGTTATTCAAGCCGCTAACTTTTTCGGCCAATATACAAACATGCATTTTATGACGTTGTCAAGTCAAAAAGTCAATTTGATTTGTATGCAATTTTGGTGGATATGCCTAGCAATGTTTGCATTCTTCTTGCATTAATTTAGAAATAGATTGTTCAAATGAGAACTTTTTAATAATGTAGGTATAATCCGAGTCTATCCTACATGAACGGATAATTATATATTTTTTTTAACTGTACAAATACGAGAGTAAGTCAATAAATAAGTCGCAAATGTCACTTTCCATTACATTGAATACAATTGTTGTGCCAACAGATAGTAACATACGTAAACTTGCCGTAGAGGTTGCGTCATATCTCTCAGGCATGCGATCATGCAATGGCAGACAGTGCAAGATGGCGGGTGTGATGGTACATAGTAATATTTAAAAAAATTGTTTAAAACAACCCTTTTATAAATATACTAAAAAGAGTAAAATAATTTTGTATAGGCTAGCTTAGGGCTTCATACAATCAATGACCATTGCGAACAAGTCACTCACTCTTAATACTTATAGATTAAATAAATATTGTATAATTTATGTACAATGATAATTAAATATAGTAGGCCTACTGTTAATCTTGTATTCTAACAATTAATCGTCCTGAGGAAGGTCGTGATTTGCGACCGAAACGTCTACGGTTAATAATTAAATAAAAGTGTTTATTTAATTCCTTATGCAGTCTCGTATACCAAATTCATAGTCTACAGCCACTTCTCACCACTAGAAAAAAAATAAGAGCCACTAAGAGTATATCGGTTTATAAGAAAATAAACGACTTTTTTTTATTTTAATTTTTAACCGTGATACGATTTGGGCACAATTATGAAACTATTTTTTTACCCATCCAATTTACGATGAAATTATGACTCTTTCAAATCTTAAAAAAAAAAAAAACAGTACGCCATATTGAGAAAAATAAAACTCCGATTTTTTTATATAAAAATAGATTTTTTTTTTTAAATTCGTTTGAAGGTCTTTTTCGGCATCGGAGGCCATTTAGAACTCGTCCCTATTTAATTCAATTGATTGGCATCCAATTCACAATTGAACAATAAATACATTTTTCCATAAAGTCCCCCAAACTGGAGGCGATCGCCACCAAGTGGGCCATTTGGGTTATCACGGGGGCAATAAATAAGTAGGGGGGGGATGAGTATTCATAAGGGGAAAAATTATTAGAGTTTACTAAAATTTAAAAGAATAAAAATCAATTTCATCTTTCGATGGAAAGGTTGGAAACCCCTGGTTTAAAGGATCTTCAAGTTAAAAAAATTATGCAATGAAAAAAAAAATTTTAAATGAAATTATTGATTATTTTAAACCCTTATCTTGAGCCTTTATTAGTAAAGAAACTTAAAGGGAGAGAGCAGAGAGGGTGGTTGCAACCCTCTAAGTAAGCGAGTGAGTCCCTTAAAGAATGGAGATATTTTCTTCTCAAATATTTTTACCACCCCCCCCCCGCCCCTCACTCGCAAATAGTTGTTAGAGATCCCTGAAGACCTCTCAGGAGAAATGCAGAAAGAAAGAAAAAAGAGTAGATTCAATCGTAAACAAAACATTCCACGAATGCAGTTAAAGCTCACTAACGATAACAATTTCAATAAGAGGGCGCCCCCTTTCCCCCCCCCCTGCCTTCTCTCGAGTGAATTGTAACGGAATTCTCTTATGAGATGAGAACTTTACCCCGGGGAAATATTTATTTATTACATTATATGTACATACATACATTCTTTAAGACCCTAATAATAAATTTGTTTTTAAATAAAAACAAAAAAAATAAGAAAATGAAGAGCAAACGCTGAGCGAACAACTTTGCCTTCTATTTTAAGAAATAATTGTGATATGTAGTATTTTATTATTGCAATAATAATTTTTTTCTATAATTTTAAAGATATGAATGAATGATTAGACAGGGTGACGCCGATCTGTTCTGACGTTATTCGTGTCCTGGGTTTTTTAATCTCGTTTATTTTTCTTTATTTTCTTTTTTTTTAACGCTTTTTGGCTTCAGAGGCCTTTTAGAGGTTATTAATTTATTCATATAATTTTAATATATAGTATCGTTGGCTAACGGGGACGTTCCACATTCTGATTGCTCGGGGTCACCAAATCAGAGCTTTCGCCGCGCTTAATAGCAAAGATTGTGGTGACTGTTGCTCTTCTCCGTTGCCTTTGTAAATTTGCAAATTAAAATAATTTTTTTTTTTTTTAACAAACTTTTAAAGATATTTTGATTATAAATCGTTTTATTGAGGAGAAAATCTAACTTCTAAAAAATAGCTCCCCCCCCCCCCTCTATTAGTCCGATGTTTATCAAAAGCTTTTCAATTTTTGGCATTTTCGTTTAGTTTATGTATAATTTCAAAATAATTGAATTATTAGTTTTTGAGTATCGTTAACGAAAAAAAAATTACCAAAGGCACACAAACATCATTCCAAAAACTACATAAATGGATTCTGGGGATCTCTAAAAGTATTTTGCCAGCTTCAGATCAATTTCGATTTTTTTACAATTAAATTAACTTTATCTTCATTTGGTGGGCAAAATTAAAAATTGATCTCTCAAAAATCTATAATTTGGAAATATTTTGGCCTAAGATCATACGAAAATTAAGAAACATTATTATATATTACATATAAAAATGAAATTTTACTTTTTCTATGTTGATTATACTTTTTCAAAATGTAAAATTTCAACTAAATATAGGATTTTACAATTTTTCTCAATTTCTACTTTGATTACAGGAAGATTTTATTGTGAAAGGCAAGATAGTGGTGGTGGCGAAGTGACCTTCCTGTAATTAACATAGAAATTGAGAAAAATTGTACAATCCCACATTTAGTTATATTTTGAAAAAGTGTAATAGCAAGTCTGCATGTTAAGCAAAGTGAAACAGAAACGACTCTAGAACAAAATTGTCTTTTATGCCACGATATGTTGAATATGATACGCCCTATATCTTGAATTGAATGACAGCTGATGGCTATTTCTCTCCTACCTAGATATTTAATCAGAATTTTAAATAAAAGTCATATTAAGGCAATATAGACATTAAAATAATTCAATATTTGCCTATTTATGATAATCAATGCCCATCCTATATTTATCCATCCAAATTGAGTCGGAGTCGTTCTTTTGCCATTTAAAAAAAAATACAACTTGAAAGATTTTGAAATTCCTTTGCCAGTTAGAATTCGCTGATACATACAAGTATATACACAGCTCTTAATTTGAGAGCTTAATAATTAATTTTAGTAATTATAAAAATCCCCCTTCTATATTTGACTAAGACCCAGGATCACTTCAAAGCCTGAGGCCTGAGGCTCGCTGGCTCTCAACAGTCCTAAGCACATATGTATTTTTAATTATTTTGCAAAAATAAAAATTTTCTTTGAGTTATTTAATAAATGAGATTTGGTGGCTGTGTGAAAAGAAAAAAAGAAAATCTTTCGGAGACGATTCGATACTTTAAAATCAACAATTCTGACACTCAGCAATAAAGATGCTAATAAAGCAGACCGATGTGGACTTTTTTGAAAAAAATTGTAAATGTCTTTGCTCAAAAATAAGAAGCGCAGGGTCCTGCATCTCCTTTCATTTCTCTCTTACTCTCTTTGTAAGTGAAACATCTAATCTGTAAATAGAATTTGTACATTATTATAAATAACATTAAATTTAAATGGGTACTCGTTGTCTCTAGTCGAAACATGATTTAATTAGGCATGTAAATTATTAAAAGCAAAAACACGAGGTAATATATTATCAATAAATAACAGAGAATCATACTACTTCGTGTTTTTATTAGTTTTAATTTATCTAATATTATTAGGATTTATTAATAGAAAAAAAAAATCTGGTGTGACCAGCACAGTGCGCAACTTTCTCTTACCGAAGGGTAAGAGAAAGTTGTGTGCTGTGCTGGTCACACCAGATTTTTTGTGTCGAGATATATTTAGTTTCCGATAGCACCTTAGTTTCAAACTTGGATTTTAAATGTTGACTGCTTCAAATAAACTATGGTTATTTTTCAAAATTTTAATCTCATATTTGGACATTTTATACACAATATAGAATCGTAAATAAATACAAAATTTCATAAGAATTGGAAAAAAAAATTTTAAATGCCTAAAAAGTTCTAAAGGGGACCCCCTTTTGAATCGAAATTAACATACAAATCCCTATAGGAAATTAACATTGTTTCTATGCGAAGATAAGGTGGAAAGGGAATTTAAAAAGAGTAGAGAGACAGGCGATAATGTTTGCAAGTGAGAGAGAGACATATATGTTTTCTTTGAAACAATTAAAGACACAAATAAATTTTAAAAAAATGGGAATTTAAATAATAATTGATTTTTAATCTAATAAAAAGAAAAAGATTTAAATTCCGTTACCATGGCAACCATTTCTATCTTTCCTATGAAGAACAAGAGTAAAGTGGTCTTCAGAAGATTTCAACGCAAAATGAGAATATACATTTTAAAGAGCATCTAAAAAATAATTGATTTTTGAATTTTAAAAAAAATCCTTGGAGGGAATTTTGAGAAAATCGAAAAAAACTGAAAAAGTACATCAGTAAAGTACTAGTACTTTTTGGCCGATTTTGTTCAAAAGCTTATTTTGAGCGTGGGGGAAGGTACCTAAGTTAAATATAAAATTTCAATCCGGTAGCTCAATTCCTTCATGCTAAAAATCTGTCCACACATACAGACACACCACCACCACACACACACACACACACACACAGACCAATTTCGACCCACTTTTTTGGACTCAGGGGACCTCAAAACATGTATATCCATCAAAATCTCGACATCGAATTTTTGACATGATCGCAATACTTTCTCTCCTATATATTTCATATACAAGAGAAAGAATAAGTAACTGGATGTAATTGTTGGAGAAGATTTATCGATTAGGGGATGGAAAAGTCGATTTCGGAATCGACTTGATATTTTTCGATTCTCGGAATCGATTTACCATTTCTGAAAATCGACTTTTCGACTTTCAAGTTGACTTTTTAATAACAAAACTTGCTTAGAAGTTACTCTGTAAATGTTGTGTTTATGTATTTAAACATTTTATTAAATATAACACCAGGGCCGGATCTAGAGGGGGGCAGTGGGGGCAGGCCCCGGGCGGCAGATATTAGGGGGCGGCAATTAAAAAAAGATTTACTAAAAAAAGGTAAAATAATATGAATTTTGTATAGAAAATTTTAAGAAGGGGGCGGCAAATTAAATTTTGCACCCCCTAAAAATCTTCTTGTTCCGGCCCTGTATAACACACACAAATATTGTTTTCAATATTTTTACAAAATAACGTGATATGGCACCGAACATTAAAACAAAATATGAAAGTTGAGAAAGCATTAAAATATTAAAATTGAGGAATTAAGAATGCCACATATCTTCACTAACCGATCTTATAAAGCGTGTTGATTGGTGTGGTCAGAGTCGACTTTTCCATCCCTAATATCGATTGCTAAATATATTAAATTTACCTCGAAACGTCGAAACGAACAAAAATAAAGACTTCATTTAAGCTGAAGGCATAATAAACGAAAATTTTTATGAAATATACAGTATATGGGAATATATATATTTTTTCTATATCCATATTTTTTTCCTTAACCACTAGATCGTGAAAAATTTTCTTCTTTAATTTGAGGATATTTTAATTCAAAATCCCATTAAAAAACATATTATTGGTTGCGCTATCTTCTAAGTCAATATTTAGATTTCATATCTATGTTAATTGATTAATATATAAAAACTTATTTTACTCGCTGACCACTCGCTTTTAAAAGACTTTGTTTTAATTTTGCATAATAAATTTTTTTTTTCTTTATTGAATTAATATTCTATTTAAGACTAGATAGACAGACACATTTGGGGTTTAAAGTAGATATTGCTAATCTCCTCGAATAGATGCATGTTGTTTATCTTTGAACTATGTCAGTAAATCATAAATTCGATATTTACATTTCATAGTTAGTTAATGTCATTTATGATTTTTCACAAATTAATTTTAATTGGCTAGTATGTATGAATTTCTGTTATATATTATTGTTCATCCTTTGGGACAGTTGAGGGTTAAATAGGAGAGACGGTACTGGTCAAACCAGTGGGGTGGGCAACAAAACCTGTTGGAATTTTTTTAAATTCCGAGAAAAAATCACATATAGGGGTGGCTTCATAGGTGTAAGAGTGGGGAGGGGTGTCCCGGTAGGGATGGAAAGAAACAGACCGACCGGATGGTCATCAAGTGACCATTGGCACGGCAGACGGTCAGAAAGCACAAGGGCCTCGACCTGAGAGGTCCCAAGGTGTCCCGTACTCAGTCTATCAATCACCACCGTGTTCTCTCTGAAGCAGTATCATGGAATAAGTCTGGCGTGCAACAGGCTGAAGACATCAACAACAACAACAACAACAACAACAGCTCTACCATTCATTCATTCAGCAGGCAGGCAGGCAGGCATGGCAGCAGCAACCCCGTAGGTAAGTTTTTCAATAAACTCTAATGGAGGAAGAGGTCTTGGCTTAAGATGGATCATATGGCGCCAGCCATAATATTCATAATGGACGATGCAAAATGAAATATAATATTGTTTATATAACTTTAATGATCATTTATTGACAATGTCAATAAACTCTGTTAATATTTGATTAATTTATTAAATAGAGTGATAGCTATATTTAAAGAAATAAAAATGCGCTGTTTTTTTCCGTCATCCTGATGTTTATTTTACTCGGTGGGTGACCAAAACGAGAGATCAATTCTATAGAAAATGGTGAAGGCGTGGCCTCGACACGATGGGAGGATTTGAATTGAAATTATCGCGCACTATCCGTTTTATGTGTGTCGTTGTGTTGGTGAGTTCAGAATGTTGGTTAAATCCTCGAGTGTTTGTAGATCGAAGCTCTCTCTCTCTCTCTCTCTCTCCTCACTCCCCAGTATCATTTAGAACGGACCGAAATCGACCATCCTAGATCACTGCCAATGATAGATCCCTGTTAATATCGCCATTTCGGTTTTCCATTTTCCATCGTGTGATTTCGTAATTGAGCTTAAGTGTAAAATTCTTCGATTTATTTATTACAACCACCTTGTGATGAGTGACGTTAACAGAATTGCTTTCACTTTTACTTTCTCTTACCTATATATATATATATATAGTGAGAATGTGTGTCAAAAATTCGATTTTGACGGATATACACGTTTTGAGGTCCCCTGAATCCAAAAAAGTATGTCTGTGTGTGTGTGTCTGTGAACAAAATATCTCAAGAACGAAAAGAGCTAGGAGATCGAAATATTATATTTATGTTAGGTATCCCCCTGACACGTGACACTAAGCTTTTGAACAAAATTGGCCAAAGAGTACTAGTACTTTACTGATGTACTTTTTCAGTTTTTTCAATTTTCTCTAAATTCGCTCTAACCATTTTAATTAAAATTCAAAAATAAATTATTTTTTTAGATTCTCTTTAAAATGTATATTCTCATTTTGCCATTTAAATCTTTTGAAGCACACTTTTCTCTTGTACTTGCCATGGTAACAAAATATAAATATTTTTTCATGTTTATGAATTTAACATCTTGAATTTTAATATATCGATGGAGACTAAATATATCTCGACACAAAAAAATTCTGGTGTGACAAGCACAGACACAACTTTTTCTTACCAAAGGTAAAAGAAAGTTGTGTGTTGTGGGACCAGTCACGCCAGTTTTTTTTTTAAAGCTTAATTTATGATATAAATATTATTATATTAATTGAATGATAAAAATATTTCATTTCAATATCATTATAAAACTGGAAATTATTTCGAAATGTCATCAATTAAAATATAAGCCTATTTGGATACAATTAATTTTGTAAATATAAATTCATTTCTAGTTAAAATATTTGTTCAAATTGAATGCAGGAATTAAAACATCATCGCGCGTTATTTTTATTTAATTTTAGTTCGCTCTCAAATAAAAACAAAAAATTTTTATAAAAATAATATGAAAAATAAAAAAAAATAATAAAAATCTTTTGAAAGAAGCAACAAGAAGGGGATGTTAACATAAATAATAAATTATTATCTGTCATGAATGATAATAATAATAATAAATCAAAAATATTAATTAAATACAAATAAATAAATACACCTGAGGCAGCAAAACTTGATATTTCTCTTGTTTAATATTACAATTTATTTTTATTTTAAAAATGTCATTTTTTTAAATTTATCCAAAGTAGTTTTTTATAATTAAATTTCCTAGTGGAAGAGAAGTTTGAAAAATGGGATAATGGAACAAAAAAGACTTCAATCAGGCTCTAGTGCAATGAAATCAAATTATCATTTTAAAGTGAAACTTTTTTTAGAATGAAATTACATTGAGCAGGGTTTCTCAAACTTTTTTGACCTAGGTTTTCAATTTTTTCGAGGCCAACCTTATGAAAAAAATTATTATTTTTTAATAAAAATCAAGTTATATAATCATAAATTTTATTTCTGCTTTTTTTGTATATACCAGGGGTGTGCTTGAAACCGACCTTTAGAGGTGCGCACATAAACACATATTTTATAAAAGTGAAAAAGATATTTTATTCAAAGTAATTTCCTTCGTTAGCAATACAATTCTCCCATCTTTCAGGGAGCTTATGAATCCCTCTCCAAAAAAACTCGTCTTCTTTCGAGGCAAACCATTCATCGAGCCATTTGGCAACATTTTCGTAATCTGTGAACTGCTGCTCCCTCAAAGCGTGACCCAAAGATGAAAACAAGTGATAGTCCGTTGGGGCCAAGTCTGGGGAATAAGCCGCATGTGTGAGAATTTCCCACCCAAACGTTTCAATGGTTTCTTTGGTTCGTTTTGCAGCGTGTGACGGAGCGTTGTCGTGCAACAAGATGACTTTGTGCTGCCTTTTTTGATATTCTGGTCTTCTTTGGCGTATAGCCTGGTTCAATTTCACCATTTGCTGTTGATAACGTTCCGTATTGACAGTTTCGCCAGGTTTCAGGAGTTCGTAATAGATAATTCCCTTCTGATCCCACCAAACACAAAGCATTGTCTTTCGTCCATATCGATTTGGTCTTGGAGTCGATGTTGATGGCTCACCTGGAGATACCCATGATGCTCGACGCTTAGGATTTTCAAAAAGATCCATTTTTCATCTCCAGTAACAATTCGATGAAGAAATGACTTTCTTTTGTATCTGGCGAGCAGCATCTCACAAGTGGTTTTTCGGTTCTCTTGCTGCCTTTCGTTCAGTTCATGTGGAACCCATTTCCCGATCTTCTGGATCTTCCCCATAGCTTTCAGACGCTTGGAAATAGTTTCCCGAGTCACGTTTAACTGTTCTGCCAATTGTTGTTGTGTTTGAGTTGAATCTTCATTCAACAATTCTTGCAAATCGGTGTCATCAAACTTTTTGGGCGGTCGGCCACGTGCTTCGTTCTTAATGTCAAAATCTCCCCTCTTGAATTTTTTGAACCATTCTTTGCACTGTGTTTCACCAAGAGCATAGTCGCCAAAAGCTTCTACAAGCATTCGATGAGACTCCGCGGCCGTTTTTTCAAATGATAGCAAAAATCAACGCCGTCCGCAAATCACTTTGTTGAGGAACAAAGGTTGACATGTTTGACGTGGTGAAAAAAATGTTGGGAGTATGAAATTGGAATTTTTTGAGTTCGAAACTTAGAACAGACATAAACCAAACAAACAAACTCAATAACTAGACTGTATAGTACCAAAACTGGCCCCAGGATTTTTCAAAGTAAAGGCGGTTTCATAGGCACACCCCTGGTACAATGAGCATGTATTTTTCCACAAACGTTTTGCGGCCCCATGAATTCATTTTATTAATTAATTAATCAAGTTATTTGTTTAAGTTATATCAAAGAATACAAATACATCACACTTTGTCACTATTCCTAGTGTCTAACTGATGTAAAATAAATAATAAGTATATGTATTGTGTTTTTACATTTTTTTGCGACTGGGAAAGATCCGGTGCCGGGTTCGCGACCCACACTTTGGGAAACGCTGACATTTAGCAGGAAACGACGACTCATGTGATGACATCTACATCTTTTATTAAAATAATTTTTTCAACATCTTCTCTTAATCAATAAAATATATCTTCCTAATAATGGATTTACTAAATCCATCAAAGATTGATTCGTATTCCTATAGGAAAGTATAAGACCGTATGGTTTAAAAAAAAATCTCTGAAAAGAATAATTTGCAAGGGAAAATTAGGCTGTTCCGAGTTCATTTGGACACTAGATTCACAAACAATATTCAGTATGTGTTCACCGAAAATTAATACAATTTGGCATTCTCAAATATAAAAATAATATTTTTATTATACAGGATATATTTAAAAAATTATATCACGCATCTGGATCCCAGCACAGTGGTAGAGTATTCGCCTCTTGTGCTGAGAACAGGAATTCAAATTTATTCAATTAGAGGCTTAAAAGTAGGCTATTTGTTTCATTTGAAGCCTTTGGCTAGTACATTCAAATTATTTTTACTTTTTTATAAATATTATTTTTAATATTTATCAACAAATAAATCTGAAAAAATTGCTTCGGATGGGAATCGAACCAAGGGACATTGAATTTGCGTCCAATTGGAATGTATTAATTATGTTTTCAAAATATTTTTCATTGCCCAATATATGATATCTAGGTAGATAATTTATTATTAAAAAATAATTGTCATGACTAACAGAAGCCAATATTTGAGAATCTTCATAAATACTAAAGAGAAATATTCCCACATGTATTGACATTTTTGGAAAACCTTTCTATCTCTCGAATAAATTCTATTTTTTTTTTCTATATAAAGAGATAATTTATCTGGAGGGAGAGGGGGGTATTGAATTTGAAAGAAAAAAAAGTTAATTTTCCAAAGGTATTGATTTGAAGATGATGATGATGCTCTTCTAATAAATCTGATTCCTCTCTGTGTTTGCATCTGATCGATTTTGCGCTATAATATACATAAAGAGAGAGTCTCGAGCCACTAAAAACAAATTTCATTTCTAAGTTAGTAATTATTAATCAAGCAATGAAGAATTAATTAATTTTTAGCAGAAATTAATTACAATTTATTCGTTGATTCAAAATTGGAAATGTATTTGATTTTAAACGTGAATAAAATCGCTCTATACATTTTGGGATTCTCAAATTAAAAAAAAAAAAAAAAATATTTGTATTATTCAAGATATATTTTAAAAATGATATCATCATGCATCTGCATCCTAGAGCATAGTGGTAGAGGTTTCGCCCTATCCCGTCCCAAAATTTATTTAATTTGAATTGACTTCTTGGTTGGGTTTAAATCGCCTTAGATATCGGAAAAAAAGGTTAAATATAAAATTAATGGAAATCCTCTTGGTGAATAAAAGAAGTGACAGAATAGCGTCCGTTTGTCAGAATATAAATACAAATCAAATTTTGAAGTATTAATTTTTAAAATTTTACATTAAAAATACATTTTTTGGGTAATTACCCCTTTTACCGCCCCTGTATCCGCCCTTGATTAGAATTTCATAATTATCAAAACGATTTTTAGTAATAAAAGACGGTAGATACGGTAAATTCTAAGACAATAGAGTAGAAATTCAGGAAACAAAATAATTTAGAAAAATCATCTTGATTTTATTTTTAGAGCATTTTGGCTTACAAGTTTTTGCACAAAAAACAACTGTTTTGGTAAATTGTCAAAAACTGTAAAAATTAGCTAAGATGAATCACAAGACATTTATATGGACCCTGTTAGTGTGTCAAGCGCCAAAAAATTAAAAATTGAATTAAGTACGGAATATTGTTTCAAATGCTTTAATTAATAGTATTTTTTATGAAATATGTCCTAAAAAAATTTATATTTAATGTTACTTGCACAATTGACAAAAAAAAATTATATATAATCCAATGAAAACAAAAAACTTTAATGTTAATTTTCTCAAAACTCGGTAGCTGGCGCTTGACACACTAATGCGTAACAGGGTTCATATAATAATAGTTAAATATAAATTTTTTAATTATAAAATTTTTTTATATAACTATAAATTTAAATTATTAATAGTTTTACCTCTCCCTAAATGTGTAACAGTTAGATATTTATATCTATATAATCAAGATTAGCCAAGATGATTCTTTGTAATGTTATTATTTTTTTTCTCGGAGTAAAAAATACAGTACTATTTTGATTTTAAAATGTTATTCTTCAAGCAACCTGTTGTCTAGATTTTGCTGAAATAACATTTCTTGCATAAATCAGAGATCTGTGAATTTAATTTTATATTCAAGTTAAGCATCCCCCTAAGACGTGCCACGAAGCTTTTAAACAAAATCGGCTAAAGAGTACTAGTACTTTACTGATGTCCTTTTTCAGTTTTTTATTTTGATTTTCTAAAAATTCGCTGCAACGATTTTGATTAAAATTCATTAAATCGATTATTTTTTAGATGCTCTTTAAAATGTATATTCTCATTTTGCCCTTGAAATCTTTTGAAGCACACTTTACTCTTGTACTTCATAAGAATGATAGGAGAAATAGTTGGCATGATAACAAAATATAAATATGTTCCTCGGTTTAAAAATTTTACATCTTGAATTCTAATATATCGGCGACACAAAACTTCTGGTGTGATAAGCACAAAACACAACTTTCGATTAGCGAAGGTTGTGTGCTGTGCGACCAGTCACACCAGATTCTTTATCTTAAAATTACAAAAAATTTTGTGACAATATAATTTGGTCCTTTAATTTACCCTATAATAATAATAATAATATATCAAAATAAATTTCAATTGAGGTTAATATGGCGTCCTTCTGTAGTTTAAGTATGAATATTTAATCCAAATATATAATCACTTTATTAGTATTAATTATCCAAAATTTAAACTTATTAAGTAAGAGCATCATAAACTTCTTAAATTTATTCTTCGAAATTATATTCTATTAGAGATCAATGGAAATTATAATATGAGATTAAAAATAAGCAAATAGAAAAAGGACTTTTTTGGAGATAGCTAAACCTAAGAACCTAATCAATATGGTTTTATAAAAATGTTAATTTAATAAGCATAAAAGCATCGTAAATGAGATTCTATTCCATCTATTTTTTAGATATAACTAAAGATGTTTATAGTTTTAATTAAAGAATAGAAACAAAAGCACTTAAAAGTTTATTTATCGTTCTGAGTAATTTAGGCGTTAATAAACTTAGAAATTTTTCCGAAATTAATTAATTAATTATAAGGAAAAAAAAAGAAATTTTGCAAGGTATACATAAAAAAAAAAATATGAAATTAACTTTGCAATTTGGTTTCTTAATCTGACCAAAAACAAAAAGAAATACAAGAAGCTCTTTGATTTGATTTAACATTTTTTTTATTTTAGAAAAGATGGTCGAATTTCTGGATTGGGATATCATAAAATAAAATTTAAAAAAATTTTCTGTCAAGTTTTTGGGCCAACTAAAAGAATTTTGGTGACTATAAAGAAAATATATTATATATTTTCCTACGATTCACATATTATTAAGTTTGGAATAATTATTTGAAACATTTTAGCAGCCATTGGGAACAAAAAAATGGGAAGAGATAATGAAATTAAAAATATTGAAAATATCGACAGTATTTTTCATTTTTTCTTCTAGGTAATACTCAATAGTTGAAAATAAAAGATTTTCTTACAACGCACTCATTATATCAAAATATACAAAATTTCTAGGGATATTTCGGCCGAGACCCAAGACTAAAAATACATTATCAGAACAAGTTTAATTAATAATAAAATACATAATATATGAATTATTATAATACCTAAAGATCAATAACAACTTTAAATTGTGAATATATTTTTGTTATTTTTGTTGACCTTTAAGTATTATAATTAATATATTATGTATTTTATTATTAATTAAACTTGTTCTGATAATGTATTTTTAGTCTTGGCTGAGGATGACTGTGTGATGCGGCCGAAATATCCCTAGAAATTTTGTACATTTTGATATAAAGAGTGTGTTGTAAGAAAATCATTTATTTTTAATTTATTTAGCCAAAAATTTTTAAATTTTAGTAATATTCAAGTCAGTTTGTGAAATGCAGAATTTAAGGAAAATCTTTGTTCTAGGGGTTAAAAATATTAATAAAAAATACAGAATAAAAGGATTTTGAAAATAAAATAAAAATATTCTTGAAATATTCTTTATTTTCAAGAATTGAGCTAAAGGAAATGAATTATTGTAAAATAGCTTTTGGTTTTTAAGTGTTAGGTATTTAAAATAAAAACCACATGAATATTAGAAATTTGTTTTTATTATTTTAGCAATAGAAAATTTTATTAATTTAGATTTATAAGAGATGGAATCAAGATTATACTTTTTAACGGGAGGAAGATTTTTTAATGGAAACTTTCATGGTTCAAACCTAGAAAATTTTCAATAAAGATTTTTTTTTTTATAAAAACAATGAAATAATCACAAGTAGAAAACGCATGGGTGGGACTTAATATTGTCCCTCACTGTACATAGCCTATTTGTTTTTGGAATTTCCATAAAACTAACTCGTGAGCTTCTTGTTTTTTTCATTAATTTTATGGCATCTATTTTAACAATTTTATTTTGAAGAGATTTTCTCTTATTATTATAGTCCTTTTTTATAATTTTGCCAAGAGTGAAGAGAATAAAAAAATCCCTTTGTATTTTGATAGCTTCCTTGCTCTCTCTCTGTCTCTCCTTTTTTTAAGGGTTTAATAATTTATGATGATTTCTTCTAAGGACCGCCAAGCACCTGTATTATGTTTATTTTTGGGTAGAATTTGCATATTCTTTGAATGAGGAGGGTTCAACCCAAGTATACTGTATATGGGCACCCGAATTAATTTAGGAACGTGTCTTTGAAGTGAATAAAAAAAAAATGTTTAGTGGGCTTTTTATTGAGGTCTTTGAGCAAATGGACAAACAAGCAAACCGGAAAATCTCTTTATTAATTTTATTTTCTTTTTCCATTTTCTTTTTTTTTTTAAATATAGAGGCTCAATTATTGGCTGCCCTATTCAACATATCAACTTTGCACTATTCAATTTTTAAAAATATATTTTAATAAAAAAGAAATTTTCTGATTAAAATTAAATGATAAATATAGGGCAGAGAGTTTTTTCAAAAATAAAAATTTCTTGGCCAAATGCTCTTGATTTTTAAAAGAAGAATAATAATTAGTTATAAAATAATATAACGCCTATAAAAACTTTATACAAATTTAATAACATTCGATAACAGATTTTTTTTTAATTTTCCAGTTTGTCAAGTTATTCAAAGAACTCAATAAAAACTTGTTTAAAATCAAAAAGTAGAACCCCATCAAAGATTTCTTTACCCCAGTTCAAAAGACATGTATCAAAATTAATATGGGCTGGAGCCAAGAGTGGAGAGAATAAAAATTCCATCTTTATTCAAAGAATTTCTAATAATTTTATCTTTTCTTTTTGATCACAATATTCTATCGTAGAGCCCACTAACTATACATTTTAAGGAATAAAGAAATGCAGCTATCTTTATCTCGTTTATTAATCACTTCAAACCGACGTTTCGGTCAGATTTACGACCATCGTGTATGGACATGTATCAAAATTAATTTAATAAGTATCCTTGGAAGATTATTGAGTTTAGTTCTGATGTAGGTGAATCAAGAATAAAACAATTTGTTTTTTATGTAGGATTTATTGGCCTGCAACTACAGTTTCGAGGTTTTACTCCTCATCATCAGGCCTAAGAACAGAAATTATATAAATCCTACATAAAAAACAAATTGTTTTATTCTTGATTCACCTACATCAGAACTAAACTCAATAATCTTCCAAGAATACTTATTGAATATTTATATTAGTACTACTCCACATTAAAAAAAAAAAAGAAATTAATTTAGTTTATTAAAAAATTAATTGGATGATCGCAAATCTGACCGAAACTTCGGCTTGAAGTGATTAATAAACGATAGTTGCAATCGCTTTTTTTTATTCCTCACTACAGCTATCCATCTCACTCTAATATAGGCCTAAATTTTAAAATAAAAAAAAAAAAATTATAATAATAAATTTTTACAAATAGATACTTTTTGCATCATTTGCATTTTATTATTAAATTTTTTGTTAGATTCAAAAATTTTTAACAAATAAAATGTTTAAAACTCAAATGGGGTTTAAACTTCAAAATATTGTTTTGAAATCTATCTTTGATATTAATATATTTTAGAATTATACTTTTTGTGTGACGGGGGATGGCCTAAGCAGCCTATAATAATAAAGAAAAAAAAAAACTTCAAAATAAAATTCCTTTTTGATAACTTTTGACGATAATTCGTTTCAATTGGTCAAATTATATATATAAAAAAAAAAAGAAATTAATTTATCAATATTGAGAGATTTTAGTTTCAAAATAACATGTGTTAAAAAACTTATAATCCATTTTAAGGGTTAATTTCGTTATTATTGATAAAATCACGTTCACTTTTAGCACTTGACTATATTAAAAAAATAAATAGTATTTTAATATTTATTTAAAAATAAATAAATAAGAAACAAGCTCCGAGATAAGAAGTGAAGTGAGTGGCTAGCGGGGCAACCGGCGGATAAAATGGCGGCGGGCGCCTGGGCCTCATCGGCTGTGCCGGGCGTCGCGCACTCGGCGCACACACAGGAGACGAGGGTGTGGCCATTTAGAAAGAGAGAGAGAACGCACGCGGCACGCCAAGCATGGCGCCTGACATCCTGACGGCCCCCACCCTGCCTGCCTGCCTGCCTGCACCCCCTAGTAGCTAAGCACCAACACTATCACCGCTCTGCTACCACCAGAATGCTACCACGACCCCCTCACAAGGCACAAAATCTCAGAAAGCAGATTTGGAAAAAAAATTTTTAAACTGACTACTGCCCCTACCTACTCTGTTTCACATAGGCCACCTCCACACCGCCACCGCCGCCTACCTACATTTACTAAAACTAACATCACTCACTAATACCATCTCCACTTATACACACTCTTTGATCAAAACTTTAAAACCTCGCCACTTTCACTTTCTATTTATCAACTAAATGACAATTTAGAATTTTTGAATTTTTATTCTATATTCAAATAGATCAATAGTTAGCAAAACAAATTTGCTATTGGTGGGCGCGCTCTTTGGAAAGAACTAGTCTAGCTCCGCCTCCTGGTCCACGGTTAATTTAATCTATTAGCTTGAATTAAAATCAGGTTTTTTTTTCTCTCTGACGATTATTCGACCCTTTCTCGTTAAACCAGTGCTACTCGATTTTTTTTTTTCGACCTACATCCGTGTATAGTTATTTAAATAAGTTTAATCAGCTCCCTCTAGGAGGGGATTTTCATTTTATTTCTATTTTTGTATTTAATACTTAGGCCTATATATTTTTAATTTTTGTTTTTGTGTTCGGAGTAGTGGCTGTGAGTTGTATCGATGGATAATAATGGGCAGCCAATAAATAGACTCTGTATGCAGTTTCCAATTACGTAAGACGTTTCGGTTCTTTTTATTTAAGAACCATCTTCAGTCCTTACTAGATATTAACATATAACATTAACAGTGTATATATAAAACATTCTATTAAAAGTTTTTAAAATGTAAAATATAACAAAATTTTTTTTTATATATGCAATGTTAATCAGGGGGGTATATAAGGGAGGGAGTCAAGGGGGCCCGGGCCTCCCCCCTCCCGAAATTTTTCAAATCTATATACATATATATACGGGTATATAGCCAATATCTATATTTTTGTTTGAAAAAGTGCGTCGCATAAATAAAAGATATAAAAAAAAAAAATGAAATATATTAATATAACGTTACTGTATAAGCAATTTTTTAATACAAATTTTGTCTTTGAGAAGGCCGGGCCCTTCAGGGTCAGGTGAAAACGGAAAAATTTGAATTTAAAAAAAAATTTAATAAAAATTTATCTTTGAGAGGATGGTCCGGGCCCCTTGGGTATATCCGGTATTTTAAAAATATTTTTATATATGGGGGGGGGGGGGTGTTAAATATGAGTTCGGGCCCCCATCGAAAAAAAACTTCTAAATGTTAATGTTATATCAGCAGAGTCTATTTATTGGCTGCTCCTGCCCATTATTATCCATCTATGTACTATTATTGTAGTTAATATTTTAAAAATATTTTCAAAAGTGAAAGCTTTTTTTTTTCTTAATAACGTCTTATGGTCCCTAATTACTATACTAAAGTATGCAGAATATAACAAATTATATATAGTAAATAAATAAATAACAATAACACTTGGGCCTAAAGTTGTTAG
Organism: Euborellia annulipes; assembly: GCA_023213315.1. Lineage (NCBI taxonomy): Eukaryota > Metazoa > Arthropoda > Insecta > Dermaptera > Anisolabididae > Euborellia > Euborellia annulipes. The sequence goes on along the minus strand of JAKCPI010004285.1, from coordinate 21,376 downwards.
CCTGTAGCTTTTATAAAATTATACACAGATAGACAAGTCAGAATTTTCTAACGCAAGTGCAAGAATATTTTTAACATTAACAGGTAGAGGAATAAGATTTAATAGTACTTGGTAAAAAGCATCCTTTTCCTTCTCGTTGAAACATTTTGTAAATTAAAATTAAATATAATCATAATTTCATCGATCTAGCTGCTTTTGTTTTTAAGCAATCCTGTTCACACACAAACACACCCAGACGTAATTCCAAAAGAATATACTAGAAAGTCTCGGGGAAGTCATTCACCATATTTACATTCGTAGTTATTATTTTTTTATGTAAAACTATATGTATAAAAGAAATTTGTTTCATTGTTTTATAGCCCCGAAGATGGCTTTAATCAATGCCGAAACGTCAGCTGTTGAAAATATATTATTTAAAAAAAAATCCTAGCTGTATTTTCTTGTTTTTAAATTAAAAAGGCTTAATAGGCATAATTCAATGAGAGTAGCTTTTTGGTTAATTTTCTCCTTCTATTTTTAAGAAAAAACAATAATAAATTGCTAGAGATAAAATCAAAGTATAATCTTCTCTTGTTTTTTTTGTTTCCTAATGAAAATTAAAAGGCGCTAAACTTGAGCAATTGCGCGCAATTTTTCCACAAAAAGTGATTTAATTATCATCTATAGAAAATTCCCTAAATTGGCCAAAATTAGGGCGGGAGGGATATTATTTACTATTATGGCCACGGAAAGTCATTAGATCAAGATTTGAGGGTGATATTTTGAACTTTTAATTGTTCAAAAACTTTTTGGGGGGTTTCAGGTGCCGCCAGGCCAGACTAGAGGACGCCCAGAGGCGTCTTAAATCAAAAATTAGTTAATAATATCGCCAATAAATTTCTTTAAGAAAAATCCAATTTTATGGTTATATATATTTTGAATATGAAATGGTTAGTGGCGTAATTAATTAAGATATAATATACATACAAACTTTGTATAATATATTACTTTTTTTCTAACAAAAAAAAGAAATTTCAATTAAATTAAGAGTCAGAAAAAAAAAGATAAAATTATCGCACATGTTCTTAAACAATAAAAAATTTAGTGGAACAAATTATCTAAGCTTTTAATGTAAATATAGTTTGGCGTTTTGTTCCACACACCTGTCGTTTTTAGGCGACGACCTTTCATTTTTTTTAATACGTTCTAAGCAGTTGCTTTTTGTTTTTTTGTTTTTTAATGTAATTTTTTGTAGAATTTGCTAACGACTCTTTACTTTCCCCACGTTGTTGTTTTGTAAGGATCGTCTTTAAGATGCCATCTTAGATAAATATTGATTGAGATGTTAAAGAGCACCAACACACCAGTGATAGGCAAATTCAATCAAATTTCAAGACCCATTTAGTGGTATTAATTTGGCTAACGTTGCTGTTGCTTATATACCTTCTATTGAACGGTGTGTTGTTGAATATTATTTTAAAAATTACTTTGATGCTAATATGTCCTAATGGCTTCTTTTGAGGCAATTCTTTTTTTGAATCTTCAAAGCAAACTCATTCAATATTTTGTCCTCTTCAGGAATAAATAATTCAACAAAAGATGATTACAGAGTCGTTAGAAAGGTTGCTTCCCTGACTATGATTAGGCTTTATAAAAAATTAAAAAATTAACTATTAGGGACATCACAAGTTTTTGATATCTAAGGAAGGCTTTAAAAAAATTAAATTTTTTCTTGTTTAGATTACTTGTCTCAAGCTTATAAATACACTTAGCTTCAAAAAGAACGTAATAGTTTGTTTCTTCTTAAAAAGACCTGTTTCTAATCTATCTTAATGATAGGCCTATTGTATTTTATTATTTAAATAACTTATACATTTCTAAGCAAATTTAACACAAATCCATATCATTTTAATAAATAATAAATAAAACAAAGACAAAAATGTCGAATTTGTTTTTATTAACGCTAAATTTTTAATATTTTAAAATAATCTTTCCATTCCTTATTATTCTGACTATACTATTGGAAATTCTTATAAAAATAAAATTTTTATTTAATATCAACTAAACATATTCAGGTCTATTCTCTAAAAACAGGCGTTAAAATTTAAAATAAACAAATGGGTGTTAAAAAGTAATGTAAAAACAATCAACGTTAAAAAAATGCTATTCTCTAAACAAAGTTTTAACGCGACGTTAACATGTTGCTTTTATTTCAAAGCTAACAAAATCATAATCTTACTTTTTAGGTTAAGGACGTTATTTTTATTTTAAACACGACGTTAAAATATTAAAAGCACCCCCTAGACATGGCTATATTTTTTAACACTATTTGGCTTTGACTTTAAATTTTTGTTTACAGAATAGCTATTTGATGCAAGGATTTGAATAGCATTTTTTAAAGCCTATTGTTTTTACATTACTTTTAACACCTATTTGTTTATTTTAAATTTTAACGTCTGTTTTTAGAGAATAGACCTGATCGAGATTATGTTGATTTGTCCTTCAAATTGAAAATCGACATATTTTTCTTTATTTTATTTAATTTTATTAAATTGATTAAAATGATTTGTATTTGTGTTAAATTTACTTAGAAATGTTTAAGATATTTCATATTAAATGTTTCTTGAATTAGAGTATCATTGAGGTGTTTAGAACATGTCTTCTGAAACAGTGTCTTTTTTTTTGTCGTGCAGTGTATATAGAAAATAGAAAAAGAAAAAGTATGGAACTTGATCAAAAATTTATTTAAAAAATTTTATTTTTTGAATAGAAATAAACTACTGTATTGATATAAAAATTTTCTTTTCAAAATCGTTTTTTTCCAAATTTTTTCAACTGTTTATAAATTTTTATATTCATAGCCTGATCGATTCTTGGGTTTAGAAAAAATCACAGAGGAAAAATCTGACAAGGTAGACAGGTTGGCATAAATATAAATAACTGACCATATCCTAAATATTCTTTATTCAAATTTTGTCCCAAGGAGGCCAAAGATCATTTTGGAAATGGGATGAATTTTCACCTGAATTTCCAAAAGTTTTTTTATTTTTACAATTAATTCTATAGAATATAAATGTGAGTTTGATGTATGATAGGGAAATTACATCTTTTTACTTTTTATATTCATAGAAGAAACTTATTGGCTTGTTAGTCAAAAATATCCGAATATTTAATTAGAAAAAAAAAATTAAAAGTTTATTTTTCGGAGCAAATCACGCAGTGGACGATTTTTTTAATTTTAAAATGAATGAATTGGCTATCTTGAAATTAATATTAATAAAGACTTTGCCTTCCTTTATGTGGGTGGTATTTGCTAAAAGTGATTACATTTGCCATATACATGTATAATAAATATTTAATATCAGCATGGAATAAAGAAGAGTGGGTGGTAAAAGTTTCGTTTTAAAATTTAATCTCAGATAATTTAAATAAATTATATTTTCAAACAAAAATCAACTTTTTGTAAATTTTTTTGTTTAGATAAGAGTATTAAAGAAATTTCTATATCTTATTAAGTAAAGAAATATTGCTAAATCCTTGATTCGGGCCCCTCGTATTCACCATCCGCTTACTCACAAGTCAGATGTATGTTAACCTCTCAGTGAATCCTCAACAGTTGAGAATTATCATTTTTCGTTACACATAACACAAACGTACAAAAGTTCAAAATTACAAGATATATTACTAGAGCCCGGATGTTGATGCAAATGTATTTCTGTATACTGCTGAATACTTTGCAATTATCCATTTCATAAGTATTCGATTCAAAATATTCTTATTTGTTCCGAACTCATGTGCATATTTTGGCCTTTTTTAAGAAATTCCATGCACATGCCAATTGTCAATCAAAACAATTTTATTTTTCATGCATATTTTATCATTAAAAAAATATATATATTTTTGTGTAGTTGCTTTTAAAGTCTAATTTATGTGACAAAAGTAGATACTTTATGTGCTGCGGCATAAATTTTTTTAAAATAATTATTAGAGCCCGGATGTTCATCCAAATGCATGTTTGAATTGGAACTGAAAACGCTCATGGAACTTTGCAATTATCTATTTCATGAGTATTCGATTCGAAATATCCTTATTTGTTCCGAACATTGTGCATATTTTGGCTTTTTTTGAAAAATGCACAATGCATGTTTTGCCAATTTTTAAAACAAAACAATTTTATTTTTCATGCATATTTTAACATTAAAAAAAAAATATTTTTGTGTAGTTTAAAGTCCAATTTATGTTACAAAAATTACAAATTATTTGTAATATTGTATTTTCAAACTTTTACGCTTTACAGGGTGAAAATGTAAAAGTTCATCATTTCAACCTCAATTTGTCATAGATCTCTTCTTTCAAGTATGCTCCTGTTATTTCAAGGATCATTTTCTGCGTCCAAGAATGTGTTTTCAGATAAACGCATGTCCTTAAACGATGAAAATTTAGAAAAATTGCTTCATTGATATTAAAAAAAAAAAAAAATAATATAAAATGCGATTCAATTTGTGATAGTGCATATTTTTACTGTTTTTTCTTTTCATTGTGCATATTTGGTCATTTTATAGTGCATGCATATTTTAAGGTTTTATTGTGCATAAACATCCGGGCTCTTTATATTATAAATAGAAATGAAATTAGATAGGCTATCTGACTTCTAATATCAATATTTTGTCATCAATCTCTCCCCTTAATTTCTAAAAGCTCAGACATTTATCTTTTTAAACATTCTGCACTTATAGAAACAAAAAAATATTACGTCTTTTTTTTATAAAGTGTTAGAGACACGCTTTGAGATTCACAATATTTCTAATCGACGTTTCTAAAATTACTATTAAGATTTAGATATAACTGAATAGGGTAGAATTTGAATGATATTTTTTTTGACATTTTCAACATTTATACAAAAGCAGCAGGCAGAAATGTCCTTTTAGTTTCCTACACACTGATAATGAATAAGTAAAGGGCAAAAATGTATGTTTTATGACAAAGGACTTTGGTCATCGTGACACTAGCATTTGATGAAAGAGATAGTATAATATTAGAGAAAGAAGTGTCTGGTCGTTGGGTTGTTTGCTGTCTACATCAGACGGAGGGGCTCCGCCCGTGGCTCTTGAGGCGCCTTCATTTCGCCAGGGCTGTCTGAGGTACTCTCTCTCTCTCTAAGGGTCGATGCTGAAGAGAGAGAGAGAAAGGGCTGCTTAAAATGGGAAAAGAGGGAAGCCCACCCCTGCGAGGAGAGGGGTGTGTGGGGGTGGAAGCAGCCAGGAAAAAGATGGCGTCGTTTTGCGAGCCACTCTCCTGGAAAATGATTGAAAATACCGCGTATATACGCGGACATTTTCTTAAAAGCTTTTAAAAGTACAGGAGAGAGAGAGAGAGAGAGTCAACTAAATTTGAGCAGAACAACAACCAACCGTCCCAGGTTAAATTGGAGGCTTTTTGAGCCCCATATGAGCCACATACGTCCCACTTCTTTTCCTTAAATATTTATAACGACACAATCTCACTTTCACACTCCGTTGTTTATTCATTCAAGTTGTGGAAAAAAAAATATGGATGGAGAATAATAAAAATAAAAAATGTTAAACGATTAAATATTAATTTTTCTTTTGTATAAAAAAAATAGAAATAAATAATGAATATAAAGGCCTAAAAAATATATTCAAAAAGTTTCTACTATTATCAAATAATCTTAGATTAATTGGACCCTGTGTTTCAAATGCTATAATTAATAGTATTTTTTATGAAATATGTCCTAAAAAAATTTATATTTAATGTTACTTGCACTATTGACAAAAAAAAATTATATATAATCCAATCAAAACAAAAAACTTTAATGTTAATTTTCTCAAAACTCGGTAGTTGACGCTTGACACACTAATGCGTAACAGGGTCCATTTAGGCCTAACATGTCATATTTTATTTTTAATATGATCCTAAAATTTTTTAGTTTTTTAACGACTATTTAAAAAAAAGTTATACATATCGCCTGGTAAGAATCAAGTGGCGAAAGTTCAAAAATTCAATTTTTGGGTTAAGCCTACACTGTAAAAAAAATTTCGATGATTTTACAATTTTTTTGTTGTAAGCAAATTTCCAAGACCAATAGATACTAAATTTACTATACAGTTGAATTATATTTTTACAAAACTCTTTGCAAAAATCGTTTACAAATGTGTGGTAATTTTACTAATATTTAGCAATTTTTGAGTCCAAATGTCTGGTAATTTTACTAATATTTAGCAATTTCGAGTCCAAATTTGGTAATTTTACTAATATTTAGCAATTTTACAATCCAAATGTTTGTAATTTTACTAATATTTAGAAAAAAGAAAAAAATTTACGACTGGACCCATAGGTTATTGACCTTTAGGGGACGTCTCTACCTGAATGGAGTGAAATAAATATTTTTATTTAATGAAAAATTCCTCCAGGATTTGAACACTGACCTTTTTGGTAGAAGCCTTGCTGCCTAGTCCATTTGACCATCGAATCACCTGTTAACTAATGATCTATCTCTGCTATTTGGCATTCAAGTATGACCTCATTGTCAACTATTTTTACTAAATAATAAAATAAAAAATAAACTTAAAGTTATCATAATATTATTATTTTTTGTATTATTATAACTTAAATAAATCCTTATAGTGCCAAAAATGTCTTTATTAAGAAAGCTAAAAAGCAGTCGAAACAAAGTCGGCCATGTTGGCAGCCTTAAAAGGAAAATTACAATACCCTTGTATTGTAAAATTAGAAACCTTTTTGTAAAATTACAAACCCTTTTCTAAAATTACAAACCGTGTTCTAAAATTACAATGCCGTTGTATTGTAAAATTAGAAATCGTATGGTAAAATTACAATATTTACTCTAATTTTCCAAGAGAATTGTAATTTTAAAATGTTTTTTGGTTGTAAAAATTTTTTGAATGCATAGATTTGTAAATTTAGTATACAAATGTATGGTAGTTATCATTTACAAGGAAAATTTGTAAATTTACTATACTAAAACATACTAAAATTAAAATTTTTTTTTACAGTGTAGCAAACGTTGTCAAAACGTCTTCTCTTTTGAGTGCCCAAGTGGCGAAAAGATTCTTTGCTATTGATTCTGGCCTATTCCTATTTGTTGCCCGGCTGCAGGTATATGTTCATAGGTGTAGCCAGAAATTTTTGATGGGGGGTTTCAAAAAAATTTTTTCAAACCTTTGAAAAATTTAAGATTATTTTAGGGCATTTATAAATCATTTCTAGAGTAAATTATTATATTTTACTTTCACTTACTCTATATGAAAAATAATTTGTATTTGTAAATATCTAGTCATGGCTTGGGTCCTATGGGGGGTTTGAACCCCCAAAACTCCCCCCTGGCTACGCCTATGTATATGTTTATTAAACGCCTTTTCTCGAATTGTTCAATTTCGAACTTTCTCGAATTGTTCAATTTCGAACTTTCGTCACTATGATTCTCAGCTGACGATATGTACGTAAATAAGTAGTTCACAAAAGTTTGTGTTTATTGGGCCGGCGACCTATGATAAAGATAGCCGGCCCGCCGCGAAAGCGTGGAGGTCCTGGTTAGACTCCAGGGGGCGCAATTTTTGCCCAATCAAACACGAACTTATCTTGCAAATTTGTTATCTTATATTAAACGAATAATTTGAATATTTTATAGGCGACTTATTAAAAAAATATTGGCAAAACACATTCAAAGAGAATGAAAAATAAAATCTTAAAATTTTCTTCGCTTTAAGGAATTTTCACCGCTTGCATAAACATAAACATGTTATCAAAGGTCACCGTCTCCAGTAAACTTGCAAATATTCTTCCTGTATTTTTTGTATAAAAAAAGTCCAACTGGAAATCTCTATATAATTTATGAATAAAATTCTATGACATTTTCTATTTTTATACTCATTCTAACTTTATTATAAAAAAAGTACGAATATAAAATGTCATCAAAGTTCAAAACTAATCTAAAAAAGTAAAATGTTTTATTAGTTTCAAATTAATTTTGAAAAAAAAAAATGAATTCATTTAATAAATTCCAAGGACATCTTTATTAAGTCCTCTCCCTCTCTCTCTAAGATATAAGTTGTTTTTAATATAAATTACTTTATAAATAGTGAAAATTTGAAAATTTCCCGAGAGGGATTCATTCGCCTTGGGCACATGTCTAATACTTTTATAAATATTTAAAAAGATGAAAGACTCATTTAAGAGACTTAATTTTCAAGACTTATCTTAGTAGAGAAAGCCCTTGCTTACTCTTCTTTATTAAAATAGAAATAATAACAAATGCAACAATTAATGTTCGGGTAGCGGAATTTTTGTAATAAAAGAGGAAATCTGAGGCTTATACAATATTTTGTGAGAACGTGGAGGGCGTCCACGAGAAAAAAAATATCCATTGCGGAATAATGCCAATTTTTTGCTTAAAAAATTAGATTAAAAAAAAAAAAATGATTCTAGAGTTTACAAATCGCGATTTTTTAATATAGTCAATTAAAGTTTTTTTTCTGCACAAATTGACATTAAATTTAGTATGATCTGATTAGCCGTTCGGAATCAACAATGGTTTAAAACTTCAAATAAGAATTTCCCGCCGCGCGCTCTCACCCGATAAATGAAATAATAAGAAAAATAAATGGTGAAATCTTTAGGTGAAGAATCATTCTTTCTAACCGCATATTCAAAATAATTATACCTCTTAAGACTGAGGAGTTACTCGAGCCAATATCGAGCAATTTTTCATGTGCTTTTATCCAACTTTTTCGTGCATTCCTCCCTACTCAGCTCCTATACCTGCATTGTAAGACGTTATCACGTCAAAAATGAATATGAGAAATTAAAAATTTCTTTTACAGCCGCTGTTAATGATAAACCAAATTCAATGAATAGGAATAAACCTTTTATTTTCTATATCCAAGTCGAAATTTGTCTCCAACTATCTTAGAATGTCTAGTAGAAGTCTTACGATTGTTGGATATAACTTTTGACGGCCCATTTCCTGAGAATGGATTACGTTTAGTCTCCGAAACGTAGACAAGAAAAATAAAAGATTAGTGTGAATTAAACTTTAAAAAAATTCTCTCTAGGCAGGTGAATAATACAAATAGGATACTACATAACATTTTGAGAAAATTTTAAAAACATAATTCAAAAAATTTAATTTGACACTGTGAATTTGGTTCTTCCAATGTTATTATACGAAATAATATAAAATCTATTGAATAGCTTCTGAATTTGCCTTTAACGAACCCTGAAAGCAGCGTTTTCCAAACTGGGAGCCGCGGATTTGTCTAAGGGGTTGAGGGCGCATTAGCCACAGCAAGTAATTTTCCAAATGATTGCTAGTAAGAATATATAAAAAAAGAAAAAAAAATATTTTTATTTATTAATAAATGTATATTTTTTAGCAATAAAAAATTTAGTTTTTGTATTATTTTATAAATTGGGGAGGGGGAGGCGTTATACTATAAAATATTTTTAAGGAAGGCGTTGTAACATACATTTGGAAACGATTGCCTTGAAGAGTTTAAAGAATTAACCTTTTTCACACTTTTCGATGAAATGTAAAGAATTAGAAAAAAATTAGAGAGATTTATTTATGTTTGATATGTATTTTATTATACACCTAAATATTTTGTAAATATATTATATTGTATACAAGACGGGGCCGAATGGCTAACGCCAGAAGCCCGAGAATAAAGAAAAAAAAAATTAGAAAAAAAGACATGAAAAATTTATTGTTGATTGAATATTTTGTGGACATGAGCAAATAAATAAGTAGGCTATATTATACATTTCAAGATTATAAATTATGCCTAATTTTGTTAGAGAGAATTTCCTATCCAGGAAATTGAGAAATATTGTATTTCTTACATTTTTTATGACTCCCTCAAAAAGAAGCCTAATAAAAAACTTTTCTTTCTATTTCACAATTCAATAAAAACAAAAAAATGGGAAAACAAACGCTAAATACACACTAGTGTATTATTTTTTTAATCGTTAATTATTTATTAGTTTTTTATTGAAAATTCGTTTGATTTATTCGTCCGATTGGGACATCCATTTTTCTTAGAAAATTGACAATCAATATGAAGGAGCTATTAGTATATCGTTCGTGCTTAGCGTCTAAATGGTTTCCAAGTTTTCCCCAAGGGGTGGGGTGAAGGGAACTTTCTTAACGATAAATACTGGGTCAAGACTTGGAAGGGTTCCTTCCAAGATTGCTCCCCGCTCCTTAGTCTTTGCGGCTGACCCTTTGAGATCTCCCCCCCCCCCTCCTTCCACTTAACCAGATCGAGCAAGAAATTTTACTAACCCCTTACCTACCTGGGTCACACCCTACTTTTTCTGTTTCAATTAGGTTAGAAAGAGAAAAAAAATTTAATATACTCTCTCTCTGGTTAAAAGGATTAAATTCAAGCCACAAACTAAAAGGGTGATAGGCGGTTAGGTTACCCAACTAACTTTGAGAAAATTTAATTTAAATTTATTAAGTTCTATTTATAAAACAATTAATAAAGGATCTACACTTTTTTTTTAGATAAATAGGACACTAATCAAAAATATGAAAATTTTTTTATAAGAGTAAAATTTGCCAAAGAACATATGAATTAGAATTTAACTAATTAAACCAGTACCAGATAATAATATAAATATTTTTTCCCAATTTTTATTTTTTTTTAATTTTAAGGAAAAATCAAACATGAAATTATCAAAAGTCTCTGGCACAGTTCTCATTTAGATCTTGTGACATTTTTATTTGGGAAGATAATCTGATAGCTAAGACTTTCCCAAACTGTGCGATGCGGTGCCCCAGGGCGCCGTGGCTGTTCTCTTGGGGCGCCGAGAAATTTTCCTATACAAAATACTGTAGACCAGTGGTTCCAAATCTTTTTTGATAAGTAAAATGAATTGGTACTCTTATAATTTAAAACAAAAGTGTGCAAGACAGATTTGATTTAATCAAATAATTGCTTAAAAAAAAATCTGGTGTGACTGGCGCACAGCACACAACTTTCTCTTACCTTCGGTAATCGAAAGTTGTGTACTGTGCTTGTCACACCAGATTTTTTGTGTCGACATGTATTTAGTTTCCGACAGTAGGGTACAAGTGAATTCAAGATGTAAAATTTATAAGTATGGGAAAATATTTATATTTTGATACCATGGCAACCATTTCTCCTATCTTTTCTATGGAGTACAAGAGTAAAGTGGTCTTCAGAAGATTTCAATCACAAAATGAGAATACACATTTTATAGAGAATCTAAAAAATAATTGATTTTTGAATTTAAAAAAAAATCGTTGGAGCAAATTTTGAGAAAATCGAAAAAAACTGAAAAAGTGAATCAGTAAAGTGCTAGTACTTTTTGTTCGATTTTGTTCAAAAGCTTCGTGTCACATCCCATGGGGGTGCCTAACTTAAATATAAAATTTCAACTTCCTAGCTCTTTTCGTTCTTGAGATATTTTGTTCACAGGCACACAGACACACACACACACACACACACACACACACACACACACACACACACACACACGACAGACCATGTCGCGAAAACCACTTTTTTGGATTCAGGGGACCTCAAAACGTGAAGATCCATCAAAATCTCGACATCGAATTTTTGACATGAATCCAATACTTTCTCTCTATATATATATTACATATATACATAGGTAAGAGAAAGTAAAAAAATTGATTTGATTTCTTTTACTTTAAAATAAGAACAAAAAGGCCCCCGGGTGTGGCGTATTAGGTAGCGTGCCTACCTCCTATACCAAACGTCGCGGGTTCGGACCCAGGCAGTCCGATGATTTTATTTAAGCCATTTGGATACCAGATGACTTAAATAGAAATGCCTGAACCCCTAATAGATAATATATATTACAACGGTTATAGTCTAAAGGTGCGATCACACCGGGACCTGACTTGTGTTTACTGACTGGAGTACTAACCGAATCCGAATTGAGGGGGGTCACACACTAAAACTTGACTGGAGTGACGTAATCTTACTTCTCTGATATTTGGTATATAAGTATGTCGAAGGATAAACAATGCTTTTTACTTGAATGATACTATTTTCCTTCCCAGCAATTTATTTCTAAATAAACTTAATAAAACTAATTATCGTTATATCAAGAAATATTTTTACTAAATTTTAAGTAAAAATATTTCTTAATTGACTATTTAAAAAATAATATCTTATTAATTTAAAAAAATTTGTAATCTATTTGTTTTGACTTAACATATTTTCCTGCAATTTTTAATAAAAAATAGAAGTTATCTCAAAATTATTATTTATTTGTATTATTATTACTTAAATAAAGCCTTATATTTCCAAAAATGTCTTTATTAAGGAACCGATCAAACAGCTGATTGAAAAAGTCGGCCATGTTGCCTTCTCAGCCAGCCGGAGTCAGGTCTCGATCCAACAAAATTGGTTAGCCACCAGAGTCCGTATCGTGACGTAGCTCCGCTCAACTCCGTTTCGGCAGCAGTGTGTGCACCTCCATAGAAATACATAGGTTGGGTCCGCCACCGGACTCAACTCAAGTCAAGTCAGGTTCCGGTGTGATCGCACCTTAAAAGTCTTAAATGGCCTGAGTTGCCAAAAAAACTGTGTGAATGTGTGTGTGAGTGTGAGTGTGAATGAGAAAAAAGTGTGAATGTTTTTTTATAAAAAAAAAAAAAAGAACAAAAAGAAATATTAAAAACTATAGGTCATGTTTAAAATAAAGTCAATGCGATTTTTGACCTTGTTTTAGACCTACAAGAGTGTCAATATTTGTATGAAAACTGGATAGTTTTAGCCTTAAATCGCATTCAACCTTTTTACTTTTTTATTTATTTATTTTTATTTTTTTTTTTTTTATTATTATTTTAATAATTTTTATCTTTTCTTAGACACCCGCTGCCCAGGTTCAATCAGCTCGAGCCGCTGCTGTAGGCTTTTAATAACATTATTATGATACTTTGTAAAATGTTATTCGAGCCAACTTAATTGTGACCAGCATTTTACGTTCATGTAAGCTGCACTTTTGGTCAAATGTTCAAAGGGCGATGGCCAAGGAGGAAAGAAAAAAAAAAGCTGCACTTACACGAAATACGAATGTTTAATTTATTTTTAAATTAACCAAACTACATCACACATATTTTATATTAGAATACGAAGTTTGCATTAAAAAAGAACGGTCTTGGTTGTTGACATTCAGTGACGGCGCTACGGGGGCTAGGGGGCATGCGCCCCCCGGCAAGGATCTTTGCCCCCTGGATGCCCCCCTCAATCAGCTCGAAAACCAAATAAAAAAATTTCTAAAATTATTCACTTTTCCTTAAAAAAAATGTAATTTAAGTTTTAAGCTTTTTATTTCAATGTGAAAAAGAAAGATTATTTTTTTAAATTCTTTATTTTAATAAATAAATTAAGTTACTCTCTGGTTAGTCTCAAGTTTTTGTCAAGTAAATATCTTTCTTTTGTGCCATTATAATGTATGTCATCGAAAAGAAAAAAAAATATCCGATAACTTTACCAATCGGCCTTCGATGCCGAAAAAGACCTAAATTAAAAAAAAAAAAAACTTTATTGAGCCCCAATCTAAAAAAAAAAATTTTCTTCTTCGAGTACAAGTGTAAATCCACCAGCTATGAATCAAGCTCAAGTGATTCAGGAGAAATTGATACTGATTTTGAGAAATTCTATGCATAGCCAATATCTTTCAGAAAAATTTCTGGGCTTTCCTATTTCTCAGGAGATAGTGAGAAAGCCTGCCAACCAAAACTGAAAATATTTCCCTGTACGTGCTGGTGGTGTGACCAGGGCCGCAGACAGGGGGGGCTATATCCCCCGGGGCCCGGGCCCATTGCGCTCCCACCTTAAAATTCCAATTAAAAATAATTTTCATGGTTAAAATTTCAATTAAAAAAAAACATTTTCTTGGAATTTTTTTCCTCAGGGGGCCCGGGCCCTTTTAGCTCAAATCTTAAAATTTCAATTAAAAAAAAATCATTTTCTTCCATTTTTTTCCTCAGGGGCCCCGGCCTTTTAACCTCATCAAGTTTGATCTTTTTCACGACTCAGGATAGCTAAAAACGCAGATTTCAGTGGCTTATTTTCAAAAAATTTTCCATACCCCCAGATTCCCCCGGATTTGGCCTCGATAAATTATTGTAATTCTTTGTTTAGGAAATTTTGAAAAAATTTTGAAATAACTTTATTTAAATAAATATTGGAAGCTATGTGCTGTTGGAAACTAAATTATACGCCTATGTCGACTAGAGTCCGACCGAAACAAGATTTTCAACCGAAACCGAATTTTGGCTTCAATTTTAGTTTCGACCGAAATCGAAACTTGTTTTAAACTTTTTCTTAAAATTTCCCATACAAAATTCATCTTTTTTTTAGTAAAATTTCCAATTTTTGCTCTTGCGAAAATCATTTGACCTTTTTTTGCGAATTTCACTCGACGTTTTTTTTTTAGTATACGAGCATAATCTCTCTTTTTAAACTCAGGTTTCGGACAGGACGAAATTTCGGATGAAATTTGACTGGCCGAATCCGAAACTTCTGTCGGTTCCTAAGGTCACACAAAAAATCTGGTGCCACGAGTCACACCAGATTTTTTGTTTCTCTGTTGATGTAGCCTGTATATTTATTGACTGCCCCCCCTGTTGATAAGTTTGCCCCACCCCTGCCCCCTCACTGAGAATAAGCTAGCGCCGTCACTGTTGACATTTGGATTGGTGTCCCAGATCAAGAAAGGCATGAAAATACAGGGGATTATAAATTCTCATCGCATTAAAAAAATACTGGAAATAATAAATAAATAAATAAAACACATAATCCCTGGATTGAGTAACACAAAGGAGAACCGGGTCTCGTTTTTACTATCAAATTTCTTTACTTGTTTCAAGGAAATCTATTTTTTAAAATATCTACTATCTATATGGGATGTGTCAATTTACGAAAAGGAAATATAATTATTTGAAAATAATATACAGTGAGTTTTTTACTAGACACTCTCTTTCAATGACGATTATTATTCATTTTATAAAATTGTTTTAAAAAATAAATAAGTCATGGTTAAATTTGAATTTTTATTTTATATCAATATTATAATAGAGAATCTATGCATATAGTAGAGGATGTCAAATGACCTCTAAATGAGGAGAACAAAAACAAAGACAGGAAAAAACGTAAAAGTGAAAAAAAAAATATGAAATATTAATAAAAATACAAAGAATTTTGTTGTAAAAAGGAAATCAGAAATTTGATTCTCCCACGGACCGAATCTCCTCCTCTGCGACAAAATTGAAAAAAAAAAAGAGGGGACCTGAACAACGCCTTTTTTACTTTCTCTTACCTATAAGCTATATATTTTTTAGATGCTCTTTTCCTTAAAATCTTACTCTTGTACTTCATAGGGAAGATAGGAGAAATGGTTACGAAATATAAATAAATAAATATTCATACTAAATTTGAAAAATCTGGTGTGACTGGTCGTACAGCACACAACTTCCTTTTACCTTAAGAGACAGTTGTGTACTGTGCTTGTCACACCAGATTTTTTTAATTAAAGTTATTATTAATTTATATCTTTTGTTTTTATTTATTTCCCCTCATATATTAGCTATACAAAAGTTCCTTTTTTGCGTTATCAATTAACATTTTGAGGAAGTTTAGTTTGGGAAACATCTTGTAATGAAATAATATATACGAGAATAACAAAGAAATTAGATCAGTTTGAAATATTTCTTATTAGGGAAGAGAATGAAAAATATTGCTTAAATTCAAAGCGCGCGACGAAGAAAGGCAGCGGCGGAGGTGGGCCTTGCTGGGGGGGGGAGGAGCCCAGGGGGTGGCGGCCCCCGAAGAGAGAGAACGGTGGAAATAAGAGAAGTGGTGTGAGGCAAAGGAGAGTAATAAAATGGCGTTATATTTTAATTAACTCTAGAAGGATGGAAAAAGAAAGAGAGAAGGCGAACGCAGGGAAAGAGCGAAGACGTTAGAGTAAGGAGCGAAATTACTCTTAAGTCTTAAGTTTGCGCAAGAGAAAAACTTTCTCATTTTATTTCATTATTATTTATTAAAATTTTAACTAAGATGGATGACTAGAGACTTTCGAAGCTGGTGAATTATTAATGAGAAGAGAGAAAGAGAGAGAGAGAGTGGGAGAGTGGGAGAGTGAAGCTTTGAGAGAGAAAGAGAAGATTCGAAAGGATGAGTCCCCCCACCCCCACCCCCACCCCCACCCCCATAAAATAGCAAAATGGACAGACAGACAGGGGAACACCTTCCTTCGTTCACCCTCGCATTTCGATTCACCTAACACATGAGCTGATCATTTCAATTACCTTATTAGACCAAATCGCTGGTCTTTGAATATTAGCTTATGGTTGCCTGTAACCTCATTAACCTACTAACTTTATAATGAGAGAAAAAAATAAAAATCATCAAATAGCCGATCAATTGATCCTATTGGGGGCATCAAGGAGATTGTAAAAAGAGCATGTTTTGAGATCACTCACGGTTATTTTATTTATACCAATGAAGAGGAATAAATTTTAAAAAAGAAATTATCTTGAAAATAAGTCAATATCAATAAATTTCTAAAAATTTTAATATTTTTTATGATTATAAAGCAAAGAATCTTATTATCGTAAATTTAAAATTATGATAATCTTATTTGGGGTGCAATTATCAGAAAAATGAGTTCGATTTGTAAACTTGGAAGGAAAATATAATAAAAAAACTTAAAAAAAAATGCTTTTATTTAAATTGAAATAAAAAGAGAGAAATAATTTAATTTAATTGTTCTTGTTAAAATTGTTGAATATTTATGGCTGAAAATAAAAGCGTGGGGCGCTCATTGATAGCTTAAGGGATTGTCTATAGCCTCGGAATAACTTCAAAGCGCCCCACGCTTTTATTTCAAGTCATAAATAGAGGTTTTTCTAATGACTGAACTCTAGCCATGAAGATGGTCGCATAGTCGACCGAAACGTCGCTGTGAGTTCTCTATTAAAGAAATAAACCTAGCTGCTCGGTCTTTTATTTTTCTACTAATAAATATTCAACAATTTTAACAAGATTATTTCCCTCTTTTTAGTTCAATTTAAATAAAAGCATTTTTTATTATATGTTTATTTTAAACTTTTTAGTCTTTTTTTTATTATAGAGTATTAAAAAATCTGGTGTGACCGGCACAGCACACAACTTTCTCTTACCAAAGTTGTGTGCTGTGCTTGTCACACCAGATTTTTTTGTGTTGAGATATATTTATTTTCCGACAGTACATTTAAATTTGAAAAATTTATAAACTATTTGTTTATTTATATGTTTTTGTTTGGGGCCGTAGTTTGCGAGTTGTACGCAATTGAATATTCTGAGTTTTTATTTTTTCTAACTTCTTTTAATTGAGGCTTAAGAAACGGCGCGCGGAGGGGAAGTGGCGCCTGCACCTCCCCTCCAGGCATTGTCGCTGGCCGGCGAGAGATGCTGCTATTCTTGGAAAAACAATAAAACCCTTTTTCTAAGAAATTATTTTATTATCTCCATCGCAAATCTATCGTCTAAATAAAATGATTCATTAGACCCAAAGAGAATGATTTCACTTGTTCTTAATGGGAGAGAGAAATAAATAATTGTATAAAATTTTTGCAAGCGTTTAATAAAATTTTCACACAGAAAATTACAATTCTATTTCCTGATTATCTTCCTAATAATTAATTGGGGCCTAGTCAGAAAATTTTTTCTCGTGTGTGTGTGTGGGGGGGGGGGAAGGGGGTGGCTTGGATGATAAGCTCTCTCTCGAACTACAATTCTTTTACCTTATCTTATATTATGTGTTGATTCGGAACATAGAATTGAAGACTAAATTTTCTATTTTAAATTATTAAACTTGGCCTGGCCTATGCAAATAAAAAATAATTATACCAACAGCAAGTCAAAATAGAAATTTGGTATATATTAATAAAAAATAACAAACTTATTTGTGGGGGGGGTGGGGGGGTAGAGAAGAGAAGCTTGGCCATAGAAAATTAGGACTTATAGTTCCCCTGTGTCAATTAACTAATTTGATTGATTTGAATCTACTTGTATAATTTTAATTAAAACTTAATTGAGGTATTTATATATCTAATACATATTTCATATGGGAATTTAAACAAATTTAGATATAATTTTTAACTAAATATATTAGCCTATATTACAAGTTTCTTTTTTTTTTAATATAACAAACATGCCCCATATGGTTTAAAAATAATTTCATTTAATTACATTAATTTTACAATTAATATTCAGTATTTAAAAAAAAAAAAAATTTATTTGGAGTATTATTTTTATTCTAGAATATTAGGATGTTATTATTATAGGAGTTTTTAATTATAGGCCACATTTGTATTTATTATTTATTAAAAAATATATAAATACTGTTCAACGTTTCGACTTCAGAATAATTAAATATAATTAGTCGAAAAGTACAGTATTTATATTTTTAATAAATAATTAATACAAATGTGCAAAAACTCCCGACCGAAGTTCCGATTTTCAGCCGAAGCCGAATTTTGGCCTCAATTTTAGTGTCGGCCGAAACCGAAACTTCGGTCGATTCCTAATAATAATACAAACCACAAAAGCTTTAATAAACACATCTTAGGATGTGTTATTTTTTAAATTCCAAAAAGGAATCTCCATTTATTTATCCAATACTTCCTTACAAATAAAAATAAAGTATCGTAAAGTAGTCAGATGTAAATATTCAATTTATTATGGATTTGGCCTTCGGTCCATCCACTTGTTAGTGGTTAGCGTGCTGGCCTGTTATACTAAGGGTCGCGGGATCGCACATGCGACAATTTATTTAAATTGGATTGGCTACCAATCCAGGTGAAATAAATAGAGACGGGATCTAAATGGCCTTCGCTGCCGAAAAAAAACCTTAATAAAATTAAAAAAAAAAAAATAATAATAATCTGGATTTTAATAAAATGAATTAGTCTACTTCTGTTCTTCGAAGTTCAAAAACAAAACAGGTTCTGAATGAATTTAAGTCATTAAATATTAATTATTGAATGTTTAGATAAGACAACTTATCAATGCTAATGCTTTCTCTGAACCCCTGTATTGAGCATTAGCTCCTAAAAGCAGATTAATAAATAAATAAAAATAAAAAAATAAAATAAGACAACTTATCAATGGATGTGGAAACAAAGTTTAGACACATTGGTAGAGAAGCCAGGGCCTAAGGCCAAAAATGAGTTTAAAATTCACTCACAATTTTTTGAGTAATATTAATAGAAAAAATTATTCATTTCCCTGCTAAAAAATCAAGAGTAACAAAAAAATATTTTTAGCCTGTATATAAGTATAAAAAAATTTAATAAACTTTTAATTATTATCTGATAAACATGTAGAGAATTTAATGCATGATCAACACTTTTCTTGATTCTTTTGTATAAAATTTATTTTTCATTTTCCTTTAATAATTTCTTAAGTCCAATAATGAAGTATAGGATCGTGATCTAATGAATTATCAGCTAATCCGGTTCATAAATCATGAGCAAATGATATAAGACATTTCGAGGTGAGAGAAAGAGAAGAGCGAACCAAAAAGGCCTCCGAAAACTCTCCTATGGAGTTTACAATTTTATCTCTATAGAATCTCCATGAAATTATTTTAGGTTTGTTAAAATGAGAGGAAGAAATTCATATTTCACCTCCTTCCCCCCCCCCCCCACCACCACCCAGGGCCCTTTTGCCTGCCTGGCCCTTTCGTCTTTTCTCGATCGATAATGAAAATCTCAAACTAAAATCTCTCCGTCTTATATATCAGCAGAAAATGCGAAATATGAGTCAAGCAAAATTAAAATTGATGGTTCAAGAAAAGCTACGGGCGCAAGCAAACTCAGGGAAGCAAAAACTCATTTTCGCGACTAATAACGTGTAAAAATTAATATTTTCCGGTAAAGAAATAATGTATTTAGCAGCAAGGGAAATGCCTTTGGGCAGGGGATGGATGGTAATTTCAAAATGGTCGATACTAAAGAAACGAAAACGACAGACAAGTTTACTGCCTGGGAATAATATCTTAGGGTATATTGATTCGATTAAAAATTTACATAAGGAAAACTTGTAATGAGAGTCATAAAATTTTTTTTAATTAAATATTAGAAAGATCAAGGGTGAATGAATTTAGTTCAATTGGATTTCTTCAAAAATACTCTTTACTTTAAAGATAAATAATTGCTCTTTTAATTTTCTTCAATTGAACAAGAAATTATTATTTTCCATTATTTATAGATAAAAAGAAATCAATCATTTAAGTAAATTGAAAAATTGAGTTAGAAATAAGTATTCTAGACTTAAATCTCTTGTCAATAATAAATATCAATCAAGTTTTATAAAAAAAATAATTTGTAGACCGTTAGATATTTTCTGGGCTTAAAAAAAAAAATTTTTTTTTAACCCTTTTCGGCTCCAGAAGCCATTAGGGGTGATTGATTTATTTACACAATTAGAATCGTATGGCTACCGGGGGACGTTCCACAGCTGGCGACTGTTGCTCTTTTGCGTTGCCAAGTCCCTCCCTTAAGATGTTATTCAGAAAGGAATAAAACAACAAAAAATTTGTATTTGTTTTTCAGAGCATCTCTGAGCTCAATTATTGCTTGTTTCGACATTCTCCCGTCTTAAGTATCAATTTGACTCTTTATATAATATTATTGTTTTGGTTTTGTAGTTACGTTTTGATTTATAATATTATTGTATGGGATGCGAACCCACGACCTTTGGCACCAGAAGCGATTGCTCTACCTCAAATTATATTATTTTGTAAAACGCTCCACTTTTGTATAATTTGATGCACTGAGGATGGTTTGCATGGGCGTAGCCAGATATCTTGTTAGGGGGGCAACCCCTCGTTAGAGCAAGAGGGGGGTTGCAATTAATATATACATAGATTATTAATTATTTCTTTAAATAAAAAAAAAATTAAATTAATGTACAGGATTGGGACGTAAAAAAATTCTCAATGGGAAAAATATATATTTGTTTTTTTTTTAAATTTTTAAGACAAGCCAGGGGGCTAAGGCCCCCCTGTCTCCCCCCCTGGCTACGCCCATGATGGTTTGCGTTAATATTTGCAATTATTTTGACTTGGGAATGCAGTCGCTGGTTGTCTTCTATTATTTATTATTTTATTGTACCGATGATCTTTTTTTTTTTTATTTTAAAAAAAACATTCACACTTTTTTCTCATTCACACTCACATTCACACACACATTCACACGGTCTTTTCGGCAACTTAGGCCATTTAAGACTTTTACGATAACCGTTGAAATAAATATATCTATTGTGGGGTCCAGGCATTTTTATTTAAGTCAATTGGTATCCAAATG